>JAMKCH010059300.1:0-21714 GCA_023653785.1 Ophioderma brevispina | reverse complement strand
GTTTTCTTTTCATCAGTTTCACCCCTTTGCCTCTTTTGCTTTATCTTTCTGCTGTCTTCTTTCTTCCATTCTGTCAATTTGGAAACAATTTATAACTAACATAGCAAAGTGCATCTTCATATTTATGAGAATTTACAAAACTTGATTGACTTTCATTTAGATACATACTGTGTTCCAAATCAAGTATTTTCTCATAAGCAACAGAGGGGGGTACAGTTCTGTTTAATATACAGATTGCCACCAAAATTAATTTGCCCAAATTGCAATAAATTGGGTCGGAAAAGTCTCCCAAATCGCTAAAAAGTTGCGGGCAACACCGGAAGTCCCATAGACGTGTATTTGACCAGGAATCGCAGTAAAAACGGTTGGGCGTCGCGTAACATTCCAAGTCGCCCATTGGGCTACCAAATCACTGGTTTGGCAATATTCTCTATAATTGGTACAAATCCAGATTACAACTGTAACCCTTGTTAACCTATTTTAAATAGCTTACGTCCAAGACCTTTGCCTAAAGTCCTTCATACTTCACTGGCATGAATGAAAAACATCTCTGACTCAACTGCAGCAGCCAGCAACACGTTCCATTGGCATTTCACTGCTGCTGTGAGTCCACAGATGGATTTCATGCATTTTTTCACTGCACTGCACTTGCATTGCAGTGAAGTATTAATGTACCTTAAAGTGTAAATGATGAGGAATCCAATATAGTATCTCAGTATTTAGAAAGAAATCATCCCAATGCCATTCAAATGTACTCAAGTTTTGCCATGACCAGTTTGACAACCATAATGTTTAGGATATAAGCTGCATTGCTTTGTCAAGGGACTGACCACATGGGGTTCCTTGCAACTACTACTTGATTGGAAAAGCATTTGTTTTAATTTCCTTTAGAGATTAACGCATTTTCTCCGTACAAAGTTTTTGGGGTTTACTATTTCTAGAATTTCATTGAGTTCGTAAATGACCTTAATCCCATTTAAGTTTTTGACTTTTGTCTCTGTAAACACTGTGCATGTGGGTTTACAGACAGAGGAAAAAAAAAAGCCTATTTTGTTACTAACTACTTCTTCTTGTCATGTCCCAGTTGCATTGGTATTGGCTTGTGATGGTGTCACATTTATCACTAAGTAAGGCTGATCCGCCGCTTGTATCCTGTACGGACGCTCCTAACCTGGCCCCTATTTGAGACTGTGGCGGATTGGGAACAGTCGGGGTTTACACCCTACTCTTATTCGACACTGACTGCGAGTGCGTGTACAGTTGTGACTCTTCTGTACACGGGACCGACGGCTTAAACGTCCCCTTCGAAGGACGGTATGCTTTCATGATTCATGTTGCCCAATTCTAAGTAACTGTGGAGGAGAGTGGGTAATTCTTATTTTTTAATCAATAGCTATATATAGATCAAATCCAAATTGATCACCGCATAAATCCGAGGCAATGACTCCTCACCGGATTCGAACCCGGGATTTTTTTGGAAATTTGCGCCCCAGCAAGCACCCTAACCGCTAGGCCACGCTCTCCCCCTTAACTACTGATAACCTACTTTCTTCTTCACTGGTGGTGGAGGTAAGCTCCTTCCACTGGCACTTCTTTTTCCTTCCTCCATTTCCACCTCTTCTTTTTCTCTCTCATCTTCTTCCTTCACTTCCTTATTGTTTCTTTGGATCCTTGGTGGGGTGGCGACCCCCTTGTCGAGGCGTGGGGATTGGGTGCGCCACAAATCGTACGCCTCCTCCTGGTGCGAGTTGAATACCCTTGCGTGTGGCCTGGGCCAAGCTTACGGTTGTAATCCTCAAATGCAAATAGAGACCTGTTTATAACAAATTAACAACAATTATGCTTCACTTGCTTATGTCTAAATCTCTTTTAAAATGCCCACAACTAGTTTTTGAATGTTTTTTAGTTAATTTCTCTCCTAAAATCTCAAACTATTTGGATTATGCATTGTTATGCATATCGCCACTTTCATCCATCCTTCTTGGGAAGGATGAACCAAATCTCTATAAGCTTCTAAAATCAAGCAAAGTTGGTATAGACAGATGTTCATTTCGTCAGGGAAAACCACTAACTCGGGTCAAGATGATAGTGTAACTACTTTATTAATTGAGAAAAAAATGTAGAAAAAAGAAAATGTTAGTCTACAAAAAATTACAATGTAAGAAAATCCTGATTAGGTACGCTCCTTGCCATCCCATGATGCTTAAAGGCAAGCAACCCTAGTGCTTTTGTTTTTACACAATTCTGATTTTTGTCACCACTTTAAAACATCACCCCGTGTTCTATCGTTACACAAAGGTTTATCACACTGCAGACTCCTGAGCTGTATTTTTTGCGATTTAAAACAGCTACTTGACCATTGTAGTGCACAAAAAAAACCCAAAAAACATGGTCTTAACGGCGGAAATGTAGCACATTTCACGCCGTGCAGGGCACAAGGTGCATCATCGTGTCGCACTGTGAATTTTTGCTTGCGTAATGAGCGTTGCTTGTTGTTTTGTTAATATACTTTTGTGCGAACGCATATGGAAAAACACAAACAATATTGAAAATGTAAACAAAGCGGCTAATTTAGACCAACTGAAATTTCAATTTCTTCGGATTTGTGAGTTGAGACAAAAGATGTTTGATTCAATAGTGCATATAGATGTATTTTCCTCACTTGCACACATACTCACATGTTGAGTTTCAAGAATAAAGTTTATTTGAGAGCCACTTGAAAGCTGAAAACACTTTTTACTAAAACACAGTTTTTCTCAATGTTTCAATTTGTCGCAAATTTAGCTAATTTCAGACAAGATAACTCCAAAATACCGAAGTAAAAAGGTAAGGTTTAACTTCCGATGATAGCATCGGTCCTCTCTAGGAACGGTTTTCTCAATTTTTAATTTTTAAAAAAAGAAAAAACCTAAAAAATTAAAATATAATCAAATTTTGGAAAAGCAAAGTCAAAATCACACTTTTTTGACATTTCCTTCCTTATATTTCGAAAAGTAGCTCTGTTTTAAAAAAAAAAAACGGTCCCTCGGACCATTTGTGTCGCTGCCCGTCGCAGTTAGTGAATGATAGGCCTAACATGACCTTGACACTTTTGACTTTGGTGACCTTTGACCTCACAAAATGAGGGATCGCATGTTGCACCTATGCTCAAGTTTGGTTCCAATTGAACTTCAACTTTTCAAATGAGGTCATTTAATCATTTTCAGCCTATTTTACAACATGAACCTCACATGACCTTTGACCTTGGTATGCGACCTTGACCTCACAACAAATAAGGGATCGCATGTTTGCACCTATGATTCAAGGTTTGGGTTCCAATTGAACTTCAACTTTTCAATTGTTGTTGAGGTCAATTTTACATTTTCAGCCGATTTTAACAACTTGACCTCAATGACCTTTGGACCTTGGCATTTGACCTTTGACCTTGCAAAAAGTGGGGATGCCGTGTTGCACCTGTTGACCTCAAGTTGGTTTAAATCCATCAAAGATGAGAATATTACAGGCAAATGTTAACCTTTTTCACAACAGACATCACAACAACAACCACATACTACAGACATCAACAACAGACAACAACAACAGTGGGACAAAGTGATCCCTATGTGGGGCAATTCCACAGTGATGTCCCCTTTGTAACGTCCTACGCATTTTCTAGAAATTATTATGCTATAAATTAATCAATATGAGGCTGCACTAAGCATCTAACTCTAAATTATCAATTAGGAATGAGTAATTGTTGCCATTCAACATGTTAACCATCCATGACGTTTCAAAAAATGTAACTGTAATATGTTTGCCTGCCAGAAAACAACGAGGGCGTCTTGAAGTCAACAGTGACGTCAAGTCACATCATATATACGTTGGTCAAGATGTTATCCCTACTTATTCCAAGTTAGATACTGTGTTGCTGTGGTTACATTAGTAAACAGATCCATGAAAGTTTGATGTTGCCACGTCAAAGAGCTTTTGTAATGAATTTGTCCAAAAAATGCTTTGTCCATTTTTCTCGTAACGTCCATGACATTCATTCTAAAGCTCATATCTTTTTAATCAATTGGAGTTCCCTAGAAATTTCATGCTCATGGTTAAAATTAGACTGTCCCACAACATTAAACCACAAGTCAAATTAACATCCCAAGCATTCTGGTTTATTGGAAAGACCTTTTGAATACTGGAAGTGTATCAAATGTAAATCATCCATGAGGTGGGAATGCCCATGTGGTCTTCCTGCCTTAGGGCAGTCGACACAACATGAAAAAAAAAACATTCCTAGATAAATTTGTCTTGTTTCTAAACTAACATAGAAATCATGAAAATCCAAATTGTTTTTTGTTATGCTGTCTGAAAATTTTGGGGCAAACTCGTGTTTTTTAGTATTTTCCGAAAAAAATAAAGGGAAGGGAGAGGAGGGGGTGAGGGTCTACAAAACAGCATAGACAGAAAGAAGAATAACACGAATAAGAAAGATAGGAAAAAAAATGTAATTGAAGAATAGAAGAGCGGACGAACTAGACGTGTTCATGAAAAAGGTAGGAAGAGGAACCAGAATGACAAAAGTGTGAAAAAGTGTGGAAAAGAAAAATAGTAGAAGGGGATGGGGCATGAAATGGTGCGATAGGCTGGTGAGAAAGAAGATACCCCCTCCTTCCCTTTTCCCTTCCTCTGAGGACCACCCTGCGGGTTCATCGTCCATTTTCTTTCTCGAAATGTATACTTTTTACATACAAATACAAATTCAAATTACAAATACAAATCAAAATTTGCAAAGTTACAACCAAAATAGCTACTTGGAACTCAGGGTTGACACTGTCCTTAAGGGCAGTGTCAACCCTGTGGTTAGTTTTTACAGGAATTTCTGATTTTTGCACCCTTTTAAACATCAAACTGTTCTATAGTTACCAACAAGGTTTCCACTGCGACAATCCTGAGCTGACTTTTGCCGATTTAAAACAGCTATTTGACCATTAAAGTCACAAAAACTGCTTGGCTAAACGGCGGGAATTTAAGCACATGTCAGCCGTCAGGCTCAGACGCCCATCGCGTCGCGCGGTTGAATTTTTTGCGCTTATGAAGCGTGCGCGTGTTTTTCAGTACGGTTTGCGCGAACTCAATCTTGGAAAACGAAAAATAATATTTGAAAAATGTAAACAAAGCGCTAATTGACAGATGACATTTTCAATTTCTTCTAATTTCTGAGTTTAGATACAAATATGTTTTGATTCAACTAGTCTAAAGATGTATTTTCATCACTTGCACAACATACTCTTTTTGAAGTTCAAAGATAAAGTTATTTTGAGAAAGAGACCGCTTGAAATTCGTGAAAATCACTTTTTTACTAAAACACGGATGTTCTCATGTCAATTTTGCAAAATTTGAACAGCAATTTTTCAGACAAGATAACTCCCAAAATACCGAAGTAAAAGGTAAGATTTAACTTTTCTACGATATCATCGTTCCCTCTCTATGACGGTTTTCTCAATTTTCAATTTTTCGATTTCTAACTAAAGATATTCTCCAATATATACTCAAATTTTTGAAAAGAAAAGTTTTTTTTAATATTTTTAATTTTTTGACATTTTTCCTTATATTTCGAAAAGTAAGCTCTATTTTTTAAAACTGACAAAAACCGTCCCTAGACAAATTTGTCTTGTTCTAAAAAAACATAAGAAATCTGAATTCAAATTGTTTTTGTTAGCTGTCTGAAAATTTTTGGTCAAAAGCGTGTGTGTTTTAGTATTTTTTCTCAAAATCACGGAAAGTTTAACATTATCTGATGCCACCATCGCCGGTTCATCGTCCAATTTTCTTCTAGAAATGTATACTTTTACATACATATTAAATATTTTGCAAAAGTTACAAACCAAAATATGATACTCGGAAACTCAAAGGTTCAACTGCCCTTAAGACCCAGAATATTTCCTTTTCCCTCTTTTCCTCCCGTCTCTATCTTCCCCACCCCCACAATGTTTTTATACTCATCTACCTGAAGCCTGATTTCCTTTCCAATGTGACTGAAACATATGCATTTCCCCTTCTAGAAGTGGAATGCCCAAATTACATATACCACCCCTCAAAGATAAAGGGCTCGACCAGTGACCCCAGTCCCACCCCTGTCCGAACTTAGCTTCCCTTCATTCCGTTTTGGCTCAAGCCCACACGGACGCGTGTAACATATCATGCTGTGGGCGGGCCTGAAGTGGGAAGTTCAACATTGGAAAGGAAATCAGCTTCAGTTAGATGATTTGACTAAAACATCAATTTTTTATTTCCTCCCTCCTTCCACTGAACTTATTTCCTTTTCCCCAATGTTGACTGAAACATATGTCATTAACCCCCGTTGAATGAAGATTTTCAATCAACACCAGACTAGCACACCTATTCGGAGGTGGAGTCATGATTTTCATATAGCAGCCATATGATCAAGTCCAAAGGTATACCAAAAACGCCAGAGCCCAAAAACACATGGACTCTAGATTCCTCAAAGTCAGGAAGCCAATAACTCACATAGATAGTGGAGTACACCAGTGGTGAGTAAGAGGACCTCAGACTTTATAAATGGGATTAACAGACCTTGCAAGTTTTTTTCGGAGGATGGCCAGAGAGCCGCGAATCCAGCAGAGAAAACCCCAAGCCTAAGGAATAGGCGAGAGGAAGAGCTCCGACAAAGACTGGAGTGCGACGTAGGCCTGTACAAAGGGCCCGAAGCACCCTGCGGCAAAGGCGGAGAACAGGGCCTCACAGCCTTGCGAACAACTGCGATCCGGGAAGGAACCAGAGAAGCGCGAGGCGGACCCGCGTAAGACGCGGGGCAAAGAAGCCAACCCCAAAAAACGGAGGAGCGGGCCCTAGAGAGGGTGTCCATCCGAGCACCACAGAAGAAACCCCGCGGAGATGAGGCCCGGGTGAGATCAGTTAGAGACTGAATGAAGGCTAAAGGCCCAGCCCCCGTGGAGGGCTGAGAGAAAAGTCCGACCCTGACCGGGGAGAAGCTACAAGGAGAAGTGAAATCTCCGAGCTAATCCAGCCGGGAAAAGGTCCCGAAGAGTAATAAGGCGAGTCTAGAGCGACTGCCGCACCCAAGGACGTGGGGCTTCGCAAGAGACTCGCCGATAGAACTCAACCCCAAGAGGTAACTAGCTTTCGGGTCAGAAACGGCGCCTTGGCAGGTCAAGGAAATGAAAAAAAGAAAAACCAACGTCCCTTAAGGACGAACCGAACCCCTATTCTGTGGTAGGCTGAGCCAGTTGACCGAAAAATCCAAACAGCGGATGATCGGAAACATCCACAAAGCCTCAAAATAAGCGAAAAGTCCCACCTCAGACTGTCACAGTCAGGAGGGGGAGGGACGATTCAGGCCGCGACTCGGAAGCAGACAGAACCACCGAGGAAAGATGAGGCAGATCTCCGCAATACCGGGAGCCCCGGCGCCTGAACCGGGCAACCGAAGAACAGTCAAGGCTAGATTAATATTAAACTAGCACTTCCCAGATCGGGCCAGAGTCAAACCTTGCGCCGAAAAGTAGACAAGCGGTGACAAACCACCGAGAGTCACTCAGCGGGGAGAACCCAGAGGTTAGCTTCCGCAGAAACACAAGTCGAGCCTCGAGGCGCCCGAGCCGAGAGCTCATTAACTGCTCTTGAAAAGACCTGAGCAGAAGTCTAACCTTGGCGACTGCAAGCAAGAGAGCAGGTTTTTTTGGGGAAAAAAACAAAAAGTTTCCCCCCCCCCCCCCGTAGAAGGACAGAATGATCCAAACATAAGGAACTTCGTTGGCCTAACGCGATCGGTATCCGAGGAGCAAACACTTAGCTGCGTATCCGAACTCCTGCCACGGGCATAAGGATGCCCCCCACCAGAAGAGGTCCGCGGTCAGCATAGCGGCTTCGACAATATCTCCCGAGGAGTAGAAAGTGAAGAGAGCCACCGGAGAAGTGCTAACCGAACGGGGGCGAGATACCGATTACGGATCACCAAAGCCTCGAGAAAAGGGAGCAACCAACTCGTCGACCAAACTCGAGACGTCAGACTTGGAAGAATGACTCACAGCGGGGGTTTACGCCCCGAGACATTCCCACCCCGGGAGCGAGAACTGCCCAACCGACTTTAAAGTTCAGGCACTTTGACCGCCTAGGATAGAGGGGATAAAATCCCCATTCGTGAAGGGGCAGACCACCATGTCCAGGGCTCCCAGGTCGTAACGACAGGAGCCAGAGCAACCGCACGTGCCCCCAGGACCCCGCGGGTACCAAGGGGAAAATCACACGACCAGTCGCAAGCCCGCTGGAAGACAAGACCAGTCAACTGCCAAGAACAACTGAGAAAGCCACCTGTGAAGGCGAGTTCTGAGAACCCACCAACCTAGGGAATACCCCGTCGCGGGGATTCCCACTAGGCAGCAAGTTAGACAGAAGTCGTGCAGAAACCGCAAGTGAAGAGGATCGAACAACGGAAGGCCTGAAAAACCGCTGGAGGGAGGGGGGAACCCCGTAAGACAGACCGCCGACTAATCGGGAGCACACCCCTGCTTTAGGCCCGGACGAGCCCACAACGCTAGCCGGACGAGCCCCAACGCTAGGCCGGAACAGGCCCGACCTAAGCCCCGTACACGAGCCCCAAAGGGGGGGCATCGTCGAGCCGATCCAAAACCCGGTCCCTGTCCCCCCGAGGAGACAGCGGACCAGGGTAGTCACCTGGGAGCAAAGGAATGTGCGAGAATGTCAAAGCCAGCCCCTAACTCCCAAACGGGATAAGGGATCCAACGGTCAAGACACCGCCACCGTAGCGGAGTCCAGGCGAAGTCGAACGACCTCAAGGGCTAGGAGTTATGCCTGGGAGCACGGGTAAGGTTAGGCAACAGGGCCAAACCACCAGCGCACAGGACGCACAGAGCCCCATAGGTGGCGAGGCATCCACCTGGGTTGGGAGCCCAATCCCAATTAGGGAACCCGAGCATCAGCGTCAAGTCTGAATAACCACAGCCCGAGACCGGCAAGAGCAGGCTAGGCCCCGAGGGCACCAGCCTGCATGTAGGCCGAGGTCCCGCGCCCCCGCACAAGTGAGGACAGAGGGCAGAAGAACGCCAAGGCTCATGATCATGGGGGGGGGTTCCCAAACGGGGATGTAAGGCCAGAGAAAGACATAGAGCCCCTACCCCAGGGCCTAGGCCGGCCCAGTGCAGCCCCTGTAGGGGCCACTCTAGACCAGCATAGGCATGGGCCTCATAAACCCCTACGTGGGCCAAGGTAATAACAATCAGCAGGGCAATTCAGCCCTATGCCCATGCCCGACAAGGGCCCAGCCAACTGCTGGGGCAGAAGCACCGGGCCAGCTACCCTGGAATGGAGAAGAAGGGTATAAGTCGAGAAGCAAAGCTAGACGATGAAAGCCCCAAGGCCCTATGCCAAGGCGAAGTCAAAGACCGCCAAGGCTCGAGCAACGACCTCCCCCAAGAAGTCCAGGGTCCTCCAGACCCAAATACCAGCATCAAGCCAAGGCCAGAGACACGGTCTAGACCCCCCCAAGGGGGATCAGAGACTAACGCCGGACGGCAATTGTCACTAGGCCCTACTCGGAAGCGGCGCTATGCCCCCGCTGATCCCCCGGAGGGGAGCAGCGAAGCGCATCATAAGCCGAGTCCCAGCTCCCCGAGGGAGACAGCGGACCAGGCTAGGTCGCAGTAAGCCTAACATCCAGAGCCTAAGAGCCAGGACAGCCAAGGCCTAATGGCCGCAGCGCCTAACTGGCAGAGACCATAGGCCTCAAGTCCCCGATGTGTCCAAACATGGAACGGACCCGGGCTAGCACCCCGAAGGAGCTAGGCTACTCGGGCAGCCACAGTCAGCCGCCAACGAGGCAGCGACGGAAGTCGCCGCACCCATAGCTGAACGCCCCATGGGAAGCCGGGAAGCCGAGTGGCATAAAGGCTAAGGTCCGGATCTCGACTAAGCTGCAATGTAACACGGCAGGATGCGCCCCAAGCCCATGCCGAGGCGGCAGTCCCACCACAGGCAGGGCAGGAGCAACCCCCCGTAGGGGACCCAGCAATGCTGATCTAGAGCACGTCATAGAAATGACGCGTAAACCCAGGGACTACACAAAGCTGAGAGGGCTTTCACACTAATGCAAGGCTACATGGCCGCCAGGGTGAACCCTGAAGCTAGGCGCCCGTAGGGGACCCCTGCCAAAGAGCAGACTTGAGTAGACCTAAGAGAACCACCGAGACCTACGACATCCCTGAAGGGATGCCGAGAGCCAAGGCGCGCGCATACCCCGCACGGAGACAGGTCGCTGCGCCGTGAGTTGAAAGTAAACACCATGGAAGTGGGCCAACAACCCCCGAGCAGCAGCCCCCGAAAGAGGGGACCAGATGCTGTGGTTAGCCCGTAAATCCACGCCAACGCCGGCGGATAAACGTCAACCCGAAATCACGCCGATGAAGGCGGATAAACGGCCACCGGAAGAAGGCTGTTGTGCACAGGCGTCGCCACCCTGGGCGGCGACAACCAGGGCCTCCCACAGGGACAAAGCCGCCTGGCATCGGCTGGGGAGCAGGAGCCACGAGGCTCGACTGCACCCAACCCAACCTGACGAGGGTACAGGGCGAGAAGGCATGGGGTCGGCACCCCAAGTCCCGGCGCGTAAGGCCGAGTGGTAGTGGACGGTACACCGCCCTCCCCGCCCGGTCCCAGGCTGTACCACCGCGCTTTACCGGGCCCCCAGAAGGGAGACAATCCCTGCAGTATCGGCGACTGCACCGCTCGAAAGCGGGTCAGAAGCAGCCCCGACGGCACCTGGTGTCCAGCGCTGGGCAGCCGACGGCGGAGGGCGCGGAGTGACTATAGCCGGGGGGGCTCCCGCGACTGACCCAGCCCCAGAAGTCCAGCACTACTGGGGTGGATAATTCACGTACAGGGATGCAGCGTAACCTGCGAAGGCCAGCTGCGTCGTGTACTGAGTCCCCCGGTATGCCACGAAGTCTGCCCTGTAGGAGCGCCAGTGGCAGGGGCACCGGGTACCCCACCATAAGCGGCCCGACCGTGAAGCGTGCCGGCGGACCATCACTAGCAACCACAGCAGGCGTACCCGCCTGAGAGGCCTGAGCCGACCTAGTCATCTGGGGCATCTGCGGAAGCCCACCCAGCGGAGCACCGCTCGCTACGCCAGCCCCGAATGGGGGGGTGGGGGGGGGGGGGACCCGGTTGGGCATCGTACGCGTCCTGCTGAGGAGGCACTGCATGACTGGCAATGTCTAATATGCGGGGTGCAGCGAGCGTATTCACAACCTGCGTCGTCCCGGCAAGGGATACCGAAGCCAGTGCCCCATAGTTTTGCCGAGAAATACCCCGAAGTAATGGCTGCCGTAGTCGCGGTAGAAATGCCCGAAGACACCGGTACCGCACCACGTTGTGTGGAGAACAACGGCGATGGATCACCCCGGCTACCGTGGCACCACCATCACCTCTCACCAAACCACCGGAATGTCCGCGCCCGCCCAATCCCCCTGGGGATTGGCAGCGCAGAACGCGCTAGCCTGCACCGGAGTTCAGCCCCTAGGGCTGACCAGCGACTAGCGGCCGATTACACGCTGAGGAGGCGGCCCGAGGCCACCCCATCGCGCTCGCAAGTAGGCCGAAGCTAACCCGCACCTTTGGGAGCACCCAGAGCAGCAGCGAGTGCCTTGGACGCACCCCGAACCGGAGCCCGACTACCACCCCCCCTCCCCTGTGTACGCAGCACTAGCGGCGTACCCATGCTCAATTGTCACCCTTGAACCTCCGACAGTCCCACGACAGAAAGAGCTCCCGGTGGTGGCGGGAACTATCCTGTGATCCGACCAAAGGGGATGGGGATCCCATTCATGCATGGAAGCGGGGCAGCGAACGAAATTATGCGCCATAATCGGGGTGAGCGTGAGCTGCTAATGGAATAGCTTGCGCAAAAACCGTACAGAAAAATACAAGCGTGCCGTGGAGGTTTCCCGGTACGCAAACGTCAAAACACAAAAACCAAACACTAAAAAATTCAAAAAAACAAAAAAACCGAAAAAGAAAACCACACAAAAAATTTTTTATTAAGTATACCACAAGCATATAATAAAATAATCACACACTAAACCATGTAATTGTTTAGTCAAAGTCAGCCCACAAACCGCTAAACAAAGACAGTAACAAACTCACAACAGATTCAAAGCAGTCAAAGCAGCCACACGTGCGTCAATGGCTGACTTTGTTTACCTTGTTTTCCCGCTACACAGATTACATGACCGCACTGGCGGCAAAAAGGATACTAAAATAAGTGCTCTCCGACGGCGTAAAAGTCTCTTCCGTTTATTTCCGTCCGAAAGAGCGCTATAAATCCAGTATATAACCAGTATATATTCCAGATAGATATGGTATAGTAGTAGGAGTATTCCGTATGAGACGACAACTAGCGCAGTATCAAATCTAATTAATTTTGCTGTATATTGCAGAGCTGCGGTAACACTCGTCCGTTTTGAATAACACCCAAACGGAATTGAGAGAGCTAAGGCTCGACCGGGTGTGACGTGGGGTCACTTGTCGATACATTTCCTTTAGGGGTGTATTATGGTAATGGGGCATTTCCCTTCTCAGAAGGGAACTGCATATGTTTCAGTCAACATTGGTGTAAAGTAACTCAGTTCAGGTAATGATTTGTATAAGCCTGTTCTTAGTGCGGGTTCTCCTTTACACTAATTAATCTTTCATAAAAAATTCTGGTTAACATCGGCTCAGTTCAATTAATGGTCTGTTAAGTGAAGCCTTTTTGGAAAATAATCACACGCGAATTGCCGGACAAAATAAAGTTCACTGCAGTGCACAAACTTATTTGGTTCAAATACACAGTTCTTGGAATAATAGCACAGGCACCTGATCCTCAATCTGCCCGATAGAGCTTGCTAATTTTTAAATTTCTTTTCAATTGTAGAACTTAAAAAAAAAATACAACATTCCCGAAATGGTTGTCTTCCTGCTTGTCGAGAATTGTAATGAGAACACATGTCCACCAAGGTCCCAACAAGTGGGTCACAAACACAGGACCATTGTAATGCCAAAAGTTACGAAAATATGCGCACTTGTGTGGAAACAGTGGAAAATTACGTTTAAGGTTAACATTGGTCACCATTTTACCAGCAGACGATCACTACCAAAGTAACTCCCTTTGTGCCCTTGCTTCCAGACAAACCCAAATTTGTTTATTGGGTCTTCATTACCTTCCTGCAACCAACTCACTATATTTATGTACATTAACAAATATCCGGGAAACTACCTCACAATGCATCATTTAAAAATCCTTCAACTGTATCAGTACATAAATAAAGGCAACACAATATAAAGGCAAACAAACAACAAACATAAAAGGAAAGTATTCTTAATCTTGCTATTAACATATGTCTTAGCGCATCACACCCCTTTGTAAATTCAGGTATATTCAACCTTGTACACACTTCACCAAATTGTGCACGTTGTACTGAATGATTTTTTTTCCCCTTCCAGTAATGCAGTATGCCGATGTGCAATCCATTTCAGACACCTTTGCAATTAATTTCATGTGGACTTCCTAGACTTCCCATTGGTTAAATGAAGTGGTATATCTCAAGCATTGTTTGGTAATGCCAGGGATGTGATAACTTGTTCCAGGAAGTTGGCAATCCTGCTGAAAAATACGTCTGACAAAGCCATGAACACACATGTGCTGATTATCAATTCAATCCAAGGTTAGGCTTTAATTATGCCAACCTGCTTAATCTTTCTATAAATAGCTCTGCTACTTGTAAAAGTGGTAGCTTCTCAAAACCTCAGTTAATCTCTTATTTTTAAATAGTATGGGCCACTTCAGGATGTTAGTTTTGCTTTTCGTCAATCGATAGTATCCTCTCTCCTTTCAGGTAAATTTTACCTGTGGTCAAATTGTAAGATTGCACTGTTCTTCTTCCCTTGTTATTTCTATCAAATAATTTGTGATTTTAATGCTACCAAACACTTTGACCACTAAATTTTTTTTCCTTCCTCCTCTCTTCCCATTTTTTCTTAAGAAATATTACCTTTTTCCAATTTTAAAAGATTCCATATCTGATTAAAGGTGGGTGACACCCGATCGTGGTCAGAATTTTTCACAAAATTTTCCCTCGTATGAAATCAAATACAAATTGAGTTAAATCGGTTCAGCCGTTTGATAGTAGAAACGCAAAATGTGAGTTAAATTGCTCATAGGACTGTGTGTGATAATAATGTTTGACCACTTTAGAGAGTTTTTGTTCATACATCAAAAAAGAAAAATACATTTTGGTTACCTTGAAATTTTAAATATGGGTAATGAGAAAAATATAACTTTCTTCTGATACCAAATCTTAATTTTTATGGTAAAAGGGGGTGGGGACAGTTTTGTCGATTGGGTCATCCACCTTTAATAAATTGAGGTACTCCCTAATATTCCACGAGTATACAACAATGCTGCCTTAACGTGTTATATCCACTTTGAGGTTGTATGGTTGTTGGGTGGTCATAGCCAGATTGCCATTTTGTTGGAGATGTAGCGCCATTATGTTTGTCGGTCCACCGTGCGACAGCATCCCAAGTCCTGCACCAGCTGGTATAGCTTGTACAGATTCAAGTCTCGAAAACCAAGCACAGGTGGTTTGTGTGGGTCCTGAGGGTACCTGTATTTACAGGGTTGAAAATTGTTGGGTCAAATCCTCATGTAACAAGTCGTTCAGAAAAACATCAATGGTCATGAGTGCCGACACAAGGTCTACTGACAAAATACAGATAGAGACACTGCTATGCACAACGTATGGACAGAACTCGACAAGAAACAACCCCAATGAGGACCAACCCGTTAGACACAACTAACAAAAATTCTTGCGAATATAAATTATTGATTTAAGTATGGCTGTGGTCAACGGCTTCGCAATTACCGCCGGATGACCTCTACATGATCTTGACCTTCGATTTGGTCTGTACTCACGATCAGCGGTCATTTTGACCAAAAATGTGTTGGGTCACTATGGCATATTCTACACAAAAGTGACCTGTAGATAGATGAGCTTTGACCTTTGGGCCATCTGAAGCCCGGACAACAAGTGGCAGACTGTCTTTCCCGATCTCCATGCATAAGTATCGCTATATGTCAAAGCATAACAAAAGTATAGCCGGACAGACAGACAGAAAGACAGATGGACAATGAAAAGGAAATATGTAGCCAGAAAGACATATTGTTTTGTAATAGTATAAATATAACTACAAAGTACAAAATAATCTATATTACTTCGTGTTTACACCACGATCTACCTAGACATTCTTTGTATGATTCCATGTCATTGTGAACCCCACAAAATCATCACTCCATTAGTGTACATCAAAATTCACTGAACTTTATTTTATTGGGTTTAGTTTCATCTTAAAGACCCTAGATGACCTCTGACCTCATTGAGACAATCACTAAACAGACCCAGTTATCCTGAGTGATATTACCTCCCAAGTGCACGCAAAATACACCAAAGCATGTGTGCCAAGTGGCCCAAAGTTGGACTTTTTTTTAAAAATTGACAGCACAGCTATGGAAAATAATTCCTTGCATCCAATTTCTAGACACTTACGACATTTAGAAACGGGTTATGCTTATGCAGATGCAGTGAGCGCGCCCATGCCCAGCTGTGTTCGGAATGTGACCGCATGAATTCAAAGTACACTCGATATCGATCGATATCGGTCACAGGCCTATGCATATGAATAAGCCCGGGTGTCTAAGCGTTGTAATTATATATATCTAATAGCTGTTTGTGGTTTAGGAACCAATCGGTAATTGCTAGTCATTGCTGTTCAGCTGTATATTATCTCAAACTCAAAGAACCATTATCATGTGTGATTCAAGGAAGGATCATCTGAAACAAATACTTAATGTCATATATTTAGACTGCACAATAGAGAAACCAAACTGTTGTTCGAATGTTGCATTTTGTAGTCAGTGGATTTTCAGAGGTTTTTTTGGCTCTCTTGCAACCAGATCTCTCTTGTGGTAATAGGTAAATACACACAAGAACAAAAGAACCACCTTAATTTAACAAATGAAAAACACAAGATTTAAAAATATATAATTTGCATTAATTAATTAAAGTCAAAACAGCCAGGCTTCGAATTACCCAGGTTCACACATGCAAGGTGTTGTAGGTTACATTCTCTCTGTACATATAACTAGTATCCGGCATGCAGTTCTTAGAAAATACATAAAAATGTAAAATATACCATTAACTCCAGCTTCATGAGCAAAACTGTCCAAGCCTAAATTTATGTGCCCTCGTTCGAAGCCTGAAAACGTCTATGCCAAAATACACAACTTGCACCTTTCATGACAGATTGGGCTTCCAGCAATACTCTGTACCTTCTCAGGGATTCACATCTCGAACATTTCGATGTAAACTACATGGACTCATGTTAGTTACACAATTCATGTATCTTTCACCAGCTGTTTTTTTGCCACACATCAGCATTTCATTCTTTACCTTCTTCCTCCATGAATTTGTGCAGCGATGCAAGCCAGCATCGTTTTCTCGTCGTATTCGTCATCGAATCTCATCACTGCTGTAATCCTCTAATTCCTCCTCACTTTCACCCTTCCTGGGCTTTTTCTTCAGCATCTCCAACTCCCAATTGCTGGTAGTGGCCAGTTTCTATGAAGACATGCTTTCTACGGCTGTGAAACAAAACAGGACACAATTGAGGGTTATTTGATCTTGGTGGTTTCATATTAGTGCCATGACTACACAGTACCCTTAAAAAGAGGTTAACAGCAGAACAGAATTTTGTTAGTACTGAAATCACTTGAAGCCCTAATTCAGTTATTGTTAAATCAGAAAATAGAATATCTTCTGGCAGTCCTACAGACTTATCCATAATTTTTAAGCTATTCCTACAAATTTTAAATATTTTTTATCTTTCGGATAATCACTGATAGTGTCTTTAACCTTTGCGACTCTGAATAATCTACCGATTCAACCCAAGTAATTTTGGACCCTAAAAAAAAGGTTAACAATAAAAAAAATTTTAGTATGTTTACTGAAATACTTTTAAACCTTGCTGACCTTGAAGAATCTCGAGAAACCGCGTTAATTTTGGATGTTGCATAAGGAATACACTATGAGCTAGTATAAGTCAATCCCTTGCCCAGTCAGGAGCTTTCATTCACCAAATGTATTTACAAAAAATACAACCCTGTTTTTTGGTATGATATATGATACCCAGATCCCACAAGGTCAGGTCATGTCAATGTATGCACAAGTACAACCCCCTGAACTGTTTTGTCCTTGGTAGATGAGCTGATTGTAACTCATAGTGATAGCCAAGTTTCCCAGATTGTAAAAGGATTTATTCTTAGGAATAACAATAACCTGGATTGGTCAATTTGCCTTGAAGAAATCTAATGAAGCTTCAAATGTGCCCAAATATACTATCCGTGACAACTATGATAAGGGTGATAGTAACCAGTTAACAACACTTAATTTTCCTCCAGTATTAAGAATTTTTAAAAAAAAAAAAAAAATGTATAAATTGAAATTGATCACAGACTTTAGACGTGATATCCCCTTGCTAGCCATGGTCTTTGGATGTGAATGGCCTCCTGCTCTGTTTACCTACACTGTATACTGGAAACAAGTGCATTTAAAACAGAATGTCAGAATCAATGGCAGGGTATGTTAGTTTCTAAAACTCTCAAAAAGCAAAGAAAATAAAACAATATTACACACAATAATATTTATAAATAGGAAAATACATTAAATTAAGAATAAATGGAGATACTAATAACCATCACAATGCATGCAAACTGCTTGTTGAAAAACCCCAGACTCCTGTTGAACATGGGGGAAATTCCGGGAAATCAAAATCCTTCAAAGGGAAAAAAGGTTTTTCTCCCCTTTACAATTGTCTATGTTTGTGCTCACCCCCCACCCCCCCCCCCCCCCCCCCGTGACCCAAACAAAAGTTATATTATTTATATATAAGCAACTGTGAGAATACCGAATTAAACAAGGAGAACACTTACTATCTGTTATCTTTGAATGACCTGACTACCACATGATCTTTTGTTCTTGGCTGGATATCTTTGGCACTGTTGGGATCAACCACCTGCAAGGGTAATACATTGGGAATTATGTTATCTAAGTAAGCATGTTGGTTGGAGTTTGCATGTTTATCAAAATAGATCTTCACAAATACCAGGAGAGCTCGGAGAGATGGAGGACTGTGCCTGCATCTGGGTCTTTGTTATTCAGTCAATACCGTATTGTTGCCATCGCTATCTGATATGTGTAACAGGTAAGGCCAACACTGCACTTTTCAAAACACTAATCCAACACGTGCAGGCAAGACAAGCATTAATCTCAAACTATGCCACAATCTATAAAAATATAGCCGGGGGTACATTTCTCCCAAAAACCTTGATAGGCTGAAATGTATCCTCAAATTGTGTAATAATCCCACACCTTTCAAAAAAATTCGGGATGATATCAGTAAATTATCAATTTTATCATCCTTCTCTATTTTCCACGCCCACCAGGAACCTACCTGGGATGATTATCCACTTCTTATTGTGCAATAATTGCTATTTTTGGGCTGGTCCCTTGGGGTTATCCCTTTTATCTTTTTTTGTTGTCTTTGGTCAGTAGTTGTTTTGGTCACCTGTTTTATATTTCCCTGCAGTTCATCCACTAAAATGGAGAATTGTTCTGGGTTTTACATGTCTTCCTTTATTGTGTATTTTATCTTTGTACAATGCTTAATAAAGTGATATGAATTATTATTGTAAATTATTTCGCTAGCGAACGGTTAACTACAAAAACAAGACTAATCATTGACCCAATATGTCAGTTGTCATACAGGAGTTGAAATCATAGTTCGTGTCCCAACCACAGCTGTCTGCTCTGCGGTCTACCTCGGTCTGGCCGCCTGATGCTCAGACCGCCTTGTCTTTTTTGATATATATATATATATATACTTCCGACTATTCTTTGTTGGACTATTAATGCAAACAGGTTTTGATTTGACCGTTTTATAAGTGGCATTCTTAACTTAACAAGGCGAACTCAGATTTACGCAATGCATAAAATATGTCTCCGCCGAATGTTGCGATCACCGATATCCTTAAATTTCAGGTCACCCTCCCGTAAACCCTGAACCACTCCCTTAAGGAGTCCCATTAAAATATATCAACGTATGTGCATGCAGTGACTGAAAGAAGGTGGGTTAACATTTTTATCACAGACGAACACACCTACACACGGACGCTGCTCATTTTATAGTCCCCGTTCTGAATTCATTCAGTGGGGACAATAAAGCTGCATATTAATTAAAAGGTTATGTACAAGTTCTGCCTCCAAAGCATTTTATATATGAAGTAATTAATCTTTGTTTCCATTCTCTAGAGTAATAGGTACAAGCACACATAAGGCTCCAATCAATCTATGCTTTACAAGACAGGTGTTCAATTCACACACTATATTTACAACAGGTATTATAACAGGTTTTATAACATGTGGCAGGCATTCCTAGGATGAGCAACTCCTTTTCGAAAATATGTATCAATATTTTTTTCTTTTTATGGAGGAAAGGGAATGCAGAATAACAAAGTCAGGGTTTGCCACCGATCTCTCAATTTCATGGTAACTCCGTAAGTATTGTAAACTTGTATTATTATTACTCACCAGGCCAGGAAACCATGTGTTCTTGCGCTTCTCTGTGATTTCACAGATGATGACCTTGCCGATGTCATCATCTCTTCCTTCCTTCTTGCATTTCCTGGGGGAGGTGCTATCGCTCTCATCGTCATCATCGTCGTCGTCATCATCACTACTTTGTCTGTAAAAGTGAATGACAGAGGAAAATTTTCTATGCTGACAATCAAATAGTGAGCCAGCCCACCTCTGATAAACCATCTCAAAGACTTGAACCAACTTTTCAAGAGAATGTAGTGTTTTTTGTTGACATTGTAACAATTACAAGCATTATGAGGATTAAAACACTTACTGTGACGGGTGCTGTATCGTCTATTCGCGATCTACATCTCTCATTACCGGTGTGCCAAAGTTCTCTGGGTTGTTAATGGCAGATGATCCAATGTCTGAAGAAGTATAAGATGATGCAGGGTAATCACAGCACATAGGCAGTTAATTACATACTCTCTAAATTGTTTGTCAAACATTGTATACATGTTACAACAGGTGAAAATAAATTACAATAACTAGGGATGTACCAATCAGATCGGTATAGGAACATGATCGGTATCGGTGAAGAAAAAAACGCTCGTCTACCGATTGATCAATGACCGTTAGGTACAAGGTGGACATCAAGCCAGTACAGAAGCATTCATTCTGGGTTCAAAACAGTAAAACATCAGTTCTCTAAGAAGCATCCCCTTTATGTTCAAAATTCAATTTCTTAGCACACGTTATGGGCAGGCCTACAAAAAATTTTGAGTCTTTTGGGACCTCATAGGAAGGACAAATTTTCGTCAATATGCTGCGAATAACAAGGCGTAGCGCGAAGTCCTTACGGCCGGGGTCCAGGTTGGTAAGGGTTATTTTGATGCTACTTGTGCATTCTGAGCCTGTGTTTGAACCTTTTTGTGTAAATTTTAAGGCCATAATTTTCACAAATATAAAAATACTTTACTATAATAATGCCTGAGTCACTGCTTGTAGTTAATTAACAATGTCAGTGGAAATGCCAGACTACAAAAAGGTATACATGTTGTAAAGATTCAGTAAATTAATTGTCATACTAAATGATCACATTGTAAAGTGTAATTTGATTGTAAAATGACAATATTTTCTTTAATTAAATATTGTTCAACAAGACCAAAGAAAACTATAACCCTTGTCTTTCGGCTATTTGTTTTGAATTAGAAAAAATCTTGTCCACTAAAATACTAGTATATTGTTAATAAATCAAACATGTAACTTGTTTCTCCAGCTCCACCTACCCTCCTATAAATAAAATCAAATAAAAAATTTACAACTTCTAAAATACACCCTATTATCGCAGGGGGGTGTACCAAGGGGTGAGCCCCGAGGGGTGACCTCGGGTCAAGTGGGTATTATGCTTTTGTTAGTGACCATGTCACAGTTATGACAGGCACCAACATTATTGATTACAAGGCTAAGTAAGTACATTAACTCTTTGAGTGCTACATTTCACCATGGAGTACTGATTCAGATCGTTTTACGTTTTAAAAAATAAACCTATATGCACATACACATGATTTAAGATCAGAATTTGGATCAATAAATGCTCAATATGTATGTTTTATATTTTAGAACAAACTGGATGTTGGAATTCTCATTTTGAATGGAAAAACTTTTGAAGGAAATTCTCAACTGAAACTCACTTCAAGGGTTATGATGAAAATAATATGAGCTACTGTTTGCGACTGGACCGGCCAAGAAAGAAAACTTATATGAGTAATATTAGGCCAATGGAAATTGATTCTTAGTTTCCTGTTGGATATTCTAAGGTACGAGGTCGGATTTCATTCTTCATTATGTGACAAAGTTCATTAGTTCATATATTTTCATTATTTATCGTTTTGAGTTGTAGTAATATTAGAAGTAACTCTAATTTACGTCTTGTTTTATAACTGAACACGGGATATACCGCTTTAACTTACTGTTGTTTTTCCTGTTATAAATGTAAATATATTTAAAT
>JAMKCH010059299.1:0-15347 GCA_023653785.1 Ophioderma brevispina | reverse complement strand
TAAAACATTATTTATTACTATCTTTCGAATAGAAGTGGTTGCGTTAATTTTGTTGTACCGAGGGGAGCTGGGTTGTCGACAATTTTGTAGTCCAAACGCTCCACTAATAGTTGTGGATTTGATGGAGAAGAATGTTATGGTATTATTTTCGAATGCCTTGGAGAGGTCCCGAAAGATTCCCATGGTGTGTTTTGTTTTTAAGTGCTTGGTTAAGGTTAGGTTGTATAAGTTCAAGAAGTGCCATATATTGGAACGTTTTGATCTGAACCGTACTGTACTTCTACACGGATATTATGTTTGTGTAGAAAAGTGATTAGAGGCGATTGTTCACAATTTTTTTTCGAGAGTCTTGAGAAGGATGGAAGACACGGAAATGGGCCTGTATATGACATTATGAGGTCTGTACCCTTTGTAGATGGGAGGACTTGCGGTTTCCAATTTGGTTTAGGTACGTAACCTGTTGGTGAAGACCCCGCTGGGGTTTAAGGAAAAGAGGCCCGTCAGCACTTAGGGTGGGGCCCCTTAAGTGGATGGTCATGATGAATCTACTGACATTTCCCCCAAGATTTCGTGTAAACCTGCTTCACATCGATATGAATCAATATCACAATAAAAATTGGGTCACGGTACTCATTTTTGAGAAACAAGCCATCCAAAAGACCTGTTTTTAAGCCTTTTTTTAGCATAAAATTGGTACACGCGTCTATGGAAAATTCACTTTTTGATTACAAATGTTTTGATTGTTACAAAAAATCGGCGTCGATAACTTTTTTTTTTGAAAATTTGATAAAGTTGCGCATTTATAATAAATCCTTCGATTACTAAATAAACCAATTAGGGGTCAACGGTTTCTACTTTTTTCTAGTTTATTTAAAAAGAAACAACGTTTTTTTGTGATTCAAAACACCATTGCGACATTACGCGGTTTGCAAGGCGTCGCATATACTACGCACTGGAGACGCGTGTAACTGACGCGCGTACCAAAAGGCGCCACCAAAGTTGTATGCACCTTTTAAACTTTGTCGACTGTTACAAATCCTATCTGCATCAAGCAATCCAAGTATACAGGATTCTCTTGATACTTTGATTCTCGTAGCCCAATACACACCTTCTGTTAGAATTTGAATTTAATAAAAGGGCGCTTATTTTTTTAACAATCTTTGAATTCTGTTTCCTTTCTGACGAAATTTTGATTATGTTCTTCCTTTCTTTCTCTTTGTCTTCTTTATTGTTATTTTCTGTAGGTCATCATTGCCTTTAAAAACACGCATTATAAACAATTAATTAACACCTTTCCACGGTTTCGTATATTTTAATTTTGCTATGTGTATGCGTATCTATCTGTTTTTATTCTAGTTCTTATACTTTCTCCTTTTCAAATTAAACAAATATCATTTACTGTAGAGGGGTCTCATGTTCTTTCGATGGGGAGGGGTGCGCAAATAGGCCTATGTTTTCAGTATCAGATCACCCCCTCCCCATATGATATTAGAACGTTTGCATGATGTCCCACAGGCAGTAGCTGCAGCTAACAGAAGGCAACAGGGTGACACTGAAAAACTATACTAGGCTAGCCGCGCCTATGTAGCTTGTAGGGCGGTGTTGGAGAATAATATTGTGAAACTTAAAAATTTGACAATATTGAAATATTAAGATCACGACCTCCTAGCAGTGTTACAGGTGAGCCGTTACAGTGTAATGAAATGTTTTGAAAGTATGCACAAAGGCGCGTTTAGATTATGGGGATATGGGACACGTCTAAGCACTATACAGTAGTACTAACAAACGCAGCTCACTTTGTTCTTAGCTTTAGCGTCAATGATGTGGCGCAAATAGTCGCTAACCTGGACAAAATTTACTTAGACGCTTCGTTGCATCCAGACGTGGCATACAAAAATTGTCCGTTGGCACAAGTTCAAATTGAGCGCGTACGAGGCGCATGGACCATTCACTTAAAGGCAGTGTACGCCCATAATAATAGACGGGATTTCTATTCATATGTTGTCGTTAGGTGGCGCACTCCATGCTCTACTAATCTCGTTTCATAAGCTAAGTTGACCTTCACGCGTGTATGGGCCTATATCGTTTACTATGCCATGCACAACACTGGTATGAGATTATGTGAGGCATTATAGAGGGACGCCAAGCAGTTTCTCACGGGCGTACACGGCCTTTAAGAACGCGAAGTGGGACGCAATGTCACTTAGTGTGACTAGGGCGTGTTGAGGAGGCCCTGGAGCAATATTTTTTGGGGCCCTGTCAGCAGCTGCTGACACGCATGATCTTAAATCCGCAACTGAGGACTCGTAGAAAATGTGCCTGAGGGGGGGTATTAATGGTCATATGTTTTGTTAGCAATACCCGGGTCGTTGTTATCTATACCGGTTAGTCTCCGGTTCTTTTACGGGTTATTACCAGGTGGCGTTGCTTGCGCATTTCATCGACTGTAAATTGGATATAAGAAAACGGGTTTTGTTGCATGCTGTAACTTTTTTGGTGTTAGTGAGAGAGGGCATGGAAGGGAGTGGTAGGTGTTGGGATTTTGGAGGCAAGATTTTTTCTCAGGTTTGGTGTTTGTGAATATTCATTAAATCAGTAAATCTATAAATGCCAGATGGCCTCAGTTATTGTATTGTTGTTGGGTAATGTTAGGTACAGTGACCCAATAGATATCTCTCGATAACGGCTACAACTAAGGAAGATTGTTGGATATTACCTCACAAAATGGAAAACCTAGTAATAGATGTGGTGGTGCCGATGAGTCTAGCTCAAAACATAGTTACAAACAGATCTTACCAAAACATTATGAGCCCAGTGTGTATATATTCAACTCTTCCATATCACCGCGTATTGTCCCATCTAAATAAAAAGTGTTAGAGTTATTCGATCTTTAAAACTGGTGATAAGAATTCTTTCAACAATTACCTGCCAATCCATCCTTCCAGCCTTTCCAAGATTCTTGAAAAATTAATTTATAACAGAATCATCGCATTTATTGATAAAACATAAAATCCTCCACTCAGGCCAGTTTGGCTTTAGACCTAAACACTCCACCTACATGGCAATCATTAAACTCTATGATAAAATTACTACTTGCCCGTGACCAAAAACTCTGCACTGCCGGGATCTTTCTAGATCTTAGCAAAGCCTCGAGTACTCTTGATCACAAAATGTCTCATTAATAACTAAATCATATGGTATAAGAGGTACTGCCAATCAATGGATTGAAAAGAACTACCTTGATTTGATAATGCCCTTAGTTAGCCAAGGTTGCTTAATGTGGGTCACGTAGTTTTTCAGGGGGTTTCTTTGGGCTTTCGTTGTGTGGTCATGTACGTAGTCTTGAAGTGTTGTAAGAAATCAAGAGTGTGAAAATGTATCGTCCCACGTTTCATTATTAAGCAATAGCACATTTTTGAAGAGCGCCTCAATTTTCAAACATTTAAGTTGAGATTTTTACACGGTTGCATTGGTAATCTGGCTTAGTAAACTATACCGTAAATGGTTAAAGGTTTGCGTTTTGGTTTTTTTTTTTCCGATCGTCTTTGGGAACCCCATGATTTACCCGGAAGTTAGTATCGATTTTGATACAGATGAAAGGCCTATTTTTCTACCATTGTTCGTTCCTAAAATTTGAGCCTCAAATCCATTTCATTCCAAGATATAAACAAAAAAAACGCCGTTTTAGTGGTTAACCATCAATAATAGAATAGTATTGAATAGGGATTTGCCAACGTGATATTGCAGTCTACCATCAAATTCCGCAGGTTGTTTCCCATGGTACGATGGGGTGTATGTGTAAGTGTCCGGCTCTTATACCAAGAGAAGAACACAAGACACATAAGTCGAACAAGCCACCTTTAAGCTCGAAAAATGGCTCTAGGCACAAATGAAGGAATTTGATAATTCGAATAATTATTATCGGAGAATCCGATAATAATCAACGGCTGCTGGAAACGGCCTTCCAAGGTTAATTAAGGCCGGTGTCATATATTACAGCGTCCGTGGGACTGAGTGTCCAACCACGCATCTGTGATTGTGTGCCAGCAGGTGTATGCATCATTGTTTCAACACTGATACCCAAATGGCCTGTCTACAGGTCACGGTTTATTAATAATGTGCTATGGTAGCAAGGACACTCTATCATGGGGGACACTAAGTTTCTTTACACCGGGAATAGCGCCCATGTACGTGTCTACGCTCATAATAGCTGTTATTCGTTCAGGCAAGTCAATTTAGAGGTTATTTTCTTGAGGTGGCACTATTTCATCATGGACGGACATAAACGTAGTATTTCCAGCTCTGCCGTTAAGTCCAATCTGGGATCCCAATTCTAATTACAAAATCGCTTATTTTATAATAAATACGCATTTTTTAGCATTCTCGTTCCCAAGTATAGTTTCCTAGACAATTACCAACGTAACTGTGCAAAAATATCAAATTTTGAAAATTGAAGGCGCTGTTCAAAAAATGGTTATTATCATTACCTGGTTAATTATTATTGCTTTAAATCTAAATGACACTGACAGTTATTGGAAATTACACTGTTTTGCAGCGGGCAGGGCACTGACCCCGACGGATTTTGAAGTCACAATTTATTCTAAATTATCATGATATTACTAAGATCTATTGAACTAAGGTTTAAGAGGAGATTTTTAGAGGATATTGAACATTTAGTTATGTTTTCTCATGTTTTGTCTTGCAGACCGTGATCATTGTTGATGTTGCACACAAGCAATAAAATCACGTAGAGCAACCAATCCAGCAAATAGACAGTGTTCTTATTTATGATCACGGTGATTGACCTACCACACCAAGATGCCTGCTGTGAAATGTCCGATCCCTGGCTGCACCTACCAAACTGAGGACCTTGACGCCTCCATTGTAGCTGCACTTCTTACTGCCCACAGCGCTATCCACACCTCTGGACACATAGCCAAGGTTGAAAAGGTCAAACGACCAACAATTGCCGCTGCTGGTACAAGTGAAGAATGGACTTACTTCCAATCCCGATGGACAGACTATGTGGAAGCAACAAAAATCACAGGCAAGGACCGTATAGTGCAGTTGCTTGAATGTTGCTCAGAACCTCTACGCAAAGACCTCACACGAGCAACTGGAGGCACCCTCACAAATAAATCTGAAGCTGAAGTCTTAGCAGCAATTAAGACACTTGCCGTACGTGAGGAGAACATAATGGTCGCTCGGGTGCGTCTCCATAACATGCGTCAAGATCGTGATGAGACAGTCCGTAGCTTTGGAGCAAGACTCCGAGGCCAAGCAGGCATCTGCAAGTTTGTCATTAAATGTCCAGGCTGTAATACAGATGTGAACTACACAGACGCAATCCTCCGGGATGTCCTAACTCGGGGCATCGCCGATCCAGACATACAGCTTGATCTTCTGGGAAATCAGAACCAGGATATGCTTTTGGAAGAGGTGTTCAAATTTGTGGAGGCAAAAGAATCTGGCAAACGCTCAGCTTCCACACTGTTAGACTCTCCTTCAGTTGACGCAGCATCCAGCACATACAGAAAGGCTAAGCAAGTAAACACTAAAAATAATCAGGACCACTTGCTCCTACTGTGGTCAAAAAGGTCGAGTGGAAGAGTGCTCTGCCCGCATACCGAAAAAAAATGAATGCTCAGCAGATGGAAACACAAGTGCGAAACTTTACAATCGCGATCACCTATGGAAGAGGGTCTGCCGCAGCAAGGGATAATCGAAAAGCCACCAGCATCCGCCCCAGAACTATGAAAGATGCTGTGTTGAGGCCTTTGCACTGTTAACACTTCTGAACAACATCCCACTTGGAAACAAGACCATTCCCCTGAGACACCATGTTATGATAATCTTTCTGTGTTTGATGCCCTAACTGGTTAACACTTCTGAACTGAGAGGGCCTGCGGGGCAAGATGTTTTCACCCCGACCCCGGACTACCCGGTGTATCCGTCCCCGCCCCCCCGACCCGACCGATTAATTAAGGGCAAACCGCAGACCCGACGGCTAGCTTTTTTCATGGGACCGGGAGGTACCGCTTTATAGACCAGACCTGATGCTCACGTCAATTCCACGGTAGAACGAGTTGTGAAGTTGTTTTCCGATTCAAATTGCTTGGGTGTTACCGCGCTACTGGTATTTAAGTATACACGTTTCAAATTGATTACGGATAACTTGCGCCATGGCCATCTGTTTCAAAGTTTACATTTTCCGAAATCCGAAGGATAATAATTGACAAAAAATCTGTGTGTAAAGTTAGGCAATATCGGGAATGCGAATGTGATGAGACGGATAACTTATCAGTGGCGTACATTTCTTTTGACATTGGGGATGGGGTTGATGAAAAATTTATGCATGACGGGGTTTGCCGAAAAGATCCATTACTAGCAAATGTGCGCGCGAAGCGCGCTAAATTTTGCCCATTTAGAAGCTGAAATTGAAATCGTTGATTGTAATTAGAACAAAATGCGCCGCGAAGCGCGCAGAAATTACAATTTTAAACTAAAATATAGTAAAATTATGAGGTGATTTTTTGTCAACTCAAAAACCCATGAACGGGCATCAACATTGGGAAGGATGATTGTATTGACCCTCCCCCTCATCAAAATATTGGGGGGATTTACGCTATGGACCAGGGCGGGAAGGACGCCCGATGTTCGATACTAGAGTTGGGATTTTGGAGGTTGCCAGGCTCTGTGGAGCTCTATGGAAAAATCCCTAATCAGGCATAATATGGCCGCTGATTGATTCACTACAAAAACTGCTTGATTGCATTCATTCAATTTTTACCATAAGGCAAGAGCATATTTAAAGCAATTTTTCTGCGAACTTTAGTTCGTAGAAGAAAATTTGGGAAAAAAATGCATTGAAAATTCAATTTCGCGCCATTTCAAAAATCCCTAGACTGCTGAGTACGTTTTATCAAATTTGGTCTCATTCTCATGTATATGGGGTCCTACCACGCCCATCGACTCCACAGAGGTCCGAGACGAAACGTATACAAAGTACACGAGGACTAGGCGCTCCTGCAACACAACGTATACCGACGTATTGACAGAATATGCTCATATCGCACAACCATTTTGCTCAAATGTCTTCCAAGAAGGATTGTATAGTTTGATCTATTTGTTTTTTTCGTGGAAGTTTAAAGGTCCATGGCCCGATTCGCTAATAGCCTCGTCCCCAGAGCCCAGATTGTACGGAAGAGTGGGTTAAAATTTTGGTACCAAAAAAGAAAGCCTACTATGTTTATCATTTACCCTGTGAAATATTAGGGCGAAATGATGTTTGGTTTGAGAGTTATGAACGAAAGTGTACTCCATTTTGGTCGACCAATATTAGCATTACCCCAGTATCTTGGGCTACAAAATCACGTTTCTGGCCTTCACATCAAAACGGATTGAAATATCGGCCGGGAGGAACTTACAGCTGGGTTTTGGGCGAAGCCATTCTATCAAGATGAAAACTCGGTATACTTAAATCGGGACCATCCCCCTTTAACGGATAAGATTCGTTTTATGGTGTTGTGGTTTTTGCGTAAAGTAAACCGTTTTCGACACAGGTGGGGTGTTATGACAGAAAATGACCGTATCATGAGCCCTTAACCACCATAGAATCTATATACATGTTTACTGGGCATTTATATAATTTGTAGACACTTATTGTTGTTAATAATTGAAATTATAAACAAGTTGCAGTTGTCGATGAAAGGTGCGCATCTAGTATACACGTCCCAATTGGGTTAGTTTGTGCGCAAAAATCCTAGACATGGGACCATTTCTCAAGCCAATCCTGATAGGGGTCAGGTTTTATCTTCAAAAATAAAGGCCAATGTTTTAAAGGTCACAATCAGAACGATCAGATGCGACTTTTGTTCCGAATCAGGGAATTCGCGGTTGCTGTTAGGTGGCATGGAATAACCCCCCTGGTCCGACGTTTGCGCTGGTTCATCGTTTCTGCATATTACAGGAATTACAAGGTTTCCAGGAAACCAGGGAACATCTTCAGCCGGTCTGTGAAGAGATCAGTGGGAAGCGCCGCCGCGTGAAGTGGCTTGTTATGCTATATTATTCAACAGAAAATGAAATCATGCAAACTCGCGAATCTAGTGAAAACGAAACACTTTTGGATTTTTGAAGTAATTAAATTACGCGTTTAGTAACTATGCTGTCATGTGCATGTAGGTAAAATGATTTTCAGACAACCAGTTTTGAGAAATGGGGCGGAGCACTCCCAATTTAATGCATACTAATCTTAAGGTCGAACCGTCGCCGGGAAAAAAAAATGTGATGGTGAGGTTGGCAGAACTAGATGAAACCAGGCAGTCCCAGATATACATTTTCATATATGTGGCTCTGATTTTTTTTAACAGCTTAAAATTATTTCCCCGGACGAAAGCCACATAGCCCGCGACCTTACCCGACCCGTCCAATGATCCCGGACGCGACCGGGAGATGTGCTAAAAATGCACCCCGACCCGGTTTCGGTCCGGTCGGGTCGGTCCGGTACGGGGAATTTCGGGGATTGGGGTGCCCAGCGAGGCGCCGTCCTCTCGTTCTGCCTGAGATACCGGCGCCTTACCAATGGAAAAGGTGGCCATCTCCCCCCCAACACTGTGACCCCATGTTATGTATCTTCTGTGTTTGATGCCCTCTACCTCGTAACACTTCTGAACACCTCCCAATGGAATGGAAACAGGACCATTCCCCTTGACAACCATGTTTAGGATAATCTTTTTCTGACATTGGCAAAGAAGAGATCCAGTCCACAAAACAACCACGATGGTGACTGTGACCCCATTCAGTTGTCCCAAAAGACCTACACTGGGAATTGGGATGTGACATATCAGGCTCCCTAAATAGGGCCCATGCCAGGGTCCACGCCAGGCTGATACAGGTGACCAGAGTGCATTAGAGGGGGTGAACTCATTCACCGCCGGGATTACGTGACTCTAACTTTCCCTGTCACAATAAGATGCACACGCCACCAATGGTGGCATCAAAATCCTCGGAGCACTGTCCTTCGATATCAGGCAACTGGATGGTCAAGGCCAGAAGATTTTGAGACAAGGCAGATGAATTTACATCCAAGGTAGCATGGACAGATTTTACTGAGTAGAGATGCCTGTATTCCCTCGGAATTATTCAGGGAAAGCTTTCCTATGTTGGGAACAGCCAATCCCACAAGTGATAGATGCCACAGCAACACTCAAGGAGGCCAAATGCCACAACCTGTGGCTGCCGCCCCAACGCCAACAGCCCCTCCTCCCCCCACTTCACTACCATACCCAGCCACGAGGACAACCGTGAGCAGCTATGCCACATTATCTCCTTGACTATTATAAGTCCAGCACATTCAACACAGTGAGCATCAGACGTTGCCCCTCATGGATACCCCTCTCATGAAGCTGATGATAGATCCCCAAGTGGAACCAGTGGCCACACCCCACACCATTTCCCGTCCCACTACCATTGGCGAGACGCTGTCAAAGCTGGCCTTGACCATGACGTACAGATGGGGTGTGAGTGAAACCAGTTCCTAGAGAAGCCTGTGATTGGTGCATACGAAGGGTTGTGTGTGCCAAACAAAATGTAAAAACCACGCCGAACATCGATTTTTCAAGCCTTATGCCCCATGCACACGGGAAACGCACCATACCTTGTCACCGTTCCATCCGGCAGGTCAGTCCACATGGCAAGAAGCAAAACTGTTTCGACGCATGGAAGGCTACACCGCGTCCCCCATAAGTGAGGAGGACCGACACCTGCCCACCTTATCACACCCTGGGCAGGATCGCTACAAGGACAGCTCCTCAAGGCTATATAACCGTCAGGGTGACGGATACACCAGAAGCGTACGACGGATTGTATCAGACATTCGCCAACAAGACAAAATGCGTCGATGATGTGCTACTATGGGCCGACAAATAAGAAAGCTTCTTCACAAGCTGTCCAATATCCTTGATGTCTGCGGCCGGCGAATGGATCACCTCAACCCTGACAAGTTTGTGATAGGTGCAGGACACTGTGAACATTTGATTGGCTTTGAAATAACTCTACCAAGGTCCGCGCCATGCACAGGACTATTCAGGCCATTAAATTGACTTCCCAACGCCCCACCCATATAACCTGATGTACGTTCATGGTTTGGGCTTGTGAATCAGGGCCTATGCCTTCAGTATGTCAGATAAGATGCTTCCGTTTCGCAGCTCATGCAACCCAAGCGCCATTCAAGTGGATGATGAGCCCATACAAAGTGCCTTTGAGGCGTCAAAAGCGTCACATAATCAGTGAGATGAGGAGGGAGTCCGCATTTTTGACACTGAGCAAAACCACCTGCCTGGTAAAGACTGGTCCAAAACAGGAATTGGGTTCTGGCTGCTCCAGAAGCAATGGCTCCTGCATTAAGACCAGCCATTATGTTGTCAAACAGGGTGGTGGAAAGATCACGCTTGTTGGTAGCAGGGTTAACACCCCGCTGAGTCACGATATGCCCCAATAGAGGGCGAGGCCCTGCTGTTGCTTGGATGCTCTAGACAAGGCACGGTAATTCGTTCCTGGGCATGGGGATTTATCATCGCTGTGACCATAAACCACTCTTAAGAATCTTCACGACACGCTCACTGGAAGGATATCCCAAACCCTCGGCAGAAATCTCAAGGAGAAGACCTTACGTTACCGGTTTCGGATGGTTCACATACCAGGCATAGGCATCGTGCCCACTGATTGCAATATCCCGCCCACCCACAGGTGCCCTGAGAAATTGATACGACCTGATGACATCGCTGCCATTGATACCACATGATCCTTGCTTGACTCTGGACCGCTTATGATGGTTTGACCGAACACCTGCACACCACACAATGTCATTGACGAATGGCTGTTGTCTAACTCGTGTACTCCCCTCAACTGCCCCCAAGTCTGTTACAGGGGACAGAGTGCGCACGCCAAAGCTAGTGAGGACAAACAGGCACAAGCCTTGTTGATATTATAGAGTAGATACCCCAATTACGGCCATGAGCGTCCAGAACTCTTACGTGAGTACTTCCAGTTCCGTGATGGTTTTACACGGTTGATGGTGGTGGGTGTAAAAGGATCGTGTTTTAATTCCACCCTCCCTACAGGAGTGAAGTGGTAGCCACCCCTACAGGATGCACACCAAGGGGGTCACTTCGATGACCCGCTAAGAGCGAGGACTTCTATTTTTGGCTTGGCATGACACCCTGCATTTGCCAACATTCGAGCGCCAGTGCACTCATGGCATCGCATGCCCCCAAAACCTAGTGCTCCACCCCCCCCATTAAACATCTCCCGATGACCCATTCCAATGTGTGTGTGCAGACTTTTTCCACTATAAAGCTAAAACTACATGGCTCGTGGTAGACAGGTATTCCACTGGCCCGATTGTTGAGGAGAGCATCCGATGTGCAGCTGGGGCTCATTACCTGCATCAGACGCAATTTTGGAAACATTTGGCAGTCCTGATAATTATCTTCAGATGGCACGGACCCCGAATTCACAGCAGTAGCTACGCGTCATTTCTCTACAGACTCGGGGGTGTACATCACCGCCTCTCCTCAGTGGCTTACCCCCATAGTAATTGCCGTGCTGAAGTCTGAGTCAAGACAGTGAAGCGTCTTCTCATGACTCATACCAGCCACAAGAGTGACCTTGCGTACAGATGCCTTTCAGAGAGCTGTGCTCCAGTTACAGAAACACCCCTGACAGGGATACTCGACTTTCCCCTGCTATGTGTATCTTTGGTCGTCCTAAAGAGACTTCAATCCCCTTCACCAGGTGGTAATAAATACCACTAATACTGGCGTGAACCCCTGCGCAGCTAGAGAGGAAGCAGCACTCAGGAAACCGCCACATGAGAGGTGCTGAACGCTGGTCCGAACACACCAAACGTCTCTTGCCAATTGTTGTTGGTGACACGAGAGTGAGAATCCAAAACCAGACAGGCTCACACCCCCTCAAATGGGACAAAAATGGAATGGTAGTTGAGGTAGGCTATGAAACCAGGACAGTACGTAGTGCGATGTGGATGGCTATGACGGCGTCACAGGTACGGAATACGAACATTATTCGCAATACATTCCTGTAAGCCCACCCCATCCCAAGAGCCATTGACAAGGATTTGGTGCTTCTATCGTCCACAGTCCCTCAGGTTATGCCCATACCCGAGATGGCGATGACCAAAACACTCCATGATCCAAGTGATACCCCTAATCCCATCAGTGACATGATCCGGGTTGTCAAACCCACCCAGTCTCACATATAAAGTAATCACCCACCAGAGACATTCAGCCACATTCACGCCCTCCAGCATTGATGAGGACCTTGCAGTCGACCTGTGAGCACAGACCAGTCGCAAGATTGCCCGGACAGCCCAAGATCCCCAGACCCCCTGCCCTCTGCTCCAGTGCCCATCCCCACCACAACAACCAAGGGCTATGGACTGGGCGCCACACGCAAGCCTTGCCTGGCACTTGACTTATGAAATTTACCTTCCTCAGCAGACGTTGACATTGGCGTTTCAAAGTTTTGAATGTTCAAGTTTTAATTTAAAAAAAAAAAAAAAAAAAAAAAAAAAAAAAAAAAAAAGGAACTGTTGTTTAATCATTAGTCTTTGTCCACACTTTTATACAATTTGTGTTACAGACACTGGAATCTGCCCCTAACTAATGAATGAAAAGGGAACCTCAGGGACACTAATTGTGCCAATTTCAGATACTCCAAACTGAACACTGTATGCCAAAGACTGGGGGGGAGGATAGAGGGATATTGAACATTTAGTTATGATGTTTTCTATGTTTTGTTTTGCAGACCGTGATCAGTGTTGATGTTGCACAAAAGGCAATAAAATCCCGTAGAGGCAACCATCCAGCAAATAGACAGTGTTATCTTATTAATTTTGTTGTAACTGCGGCAGAAGGGACTGCCATAATAAATGCACTAGCAGGTATTAGCAGTTCTCCCCAAAGTACCGTTTGCAAAATTCCCAATCAGGCCGTCCTCCAATTGCCCAAAATTAGAGCAGTTCGGTCCTACCCCGCCTGTTGACCTGTTTTTCCACGCGACATCACACACATGTGCATGTGATGAATTTGTGAAACTCAGTTGGCGTATCTATCTTCCCGTTTTAACATAAAATACTGTTATATTATTAATTTAATAGTAATTAATAATTGCCCCTAAATCAAAAACGATTCAAGAAAGGTAAGTGATTTTTATATTGATGTAACTGATATTGCACATACCGTACCAACCGATGGCAAAGGCTGACACCAATACTGTATTGATTCGGCACGGTACACTAAGTAAGAAGACTTGATACTTGAATTCATGCATTTATCATGATTATTAGTCTTGCCTTATATGCATGGGGAAAGAATGGAACGATTTGGAGGGGGCTACATGGGTTGACAAATTAAACCGGATGGTCGCCGTGTCGCGATTTAATTTTAAGCGCACTTGGAGTAGCCACTATTTAAAAAAATCCTTCAAGCTTGATATTATGAAAAGCAGACAAGGTCCTCATAAAGAAAATCATTATTAAACTGGTTAGATGTTCTTGAAGGTCAGTTCAAATATTAATGCATTCCCGAAAAAATGTCATTTTATATGATCAGAAAAATTCACAATGATCACACCATACACTTCCATGTTAATCGTTGTGCGTTAAAAGAAAGGGGGGGATTGTGGGATCAGTGTGTATGAATTTATTGACTTGATGACGGGTGAATAATTTCTGCCCACGTCGGTCACGCTCCAAGTCAGCATAAACGTACACTAAACGCAAAGTAATCCTTCATTTTTCACCTCATTAAGTCAGTGTATCTTTAATGATGAATAGGAAACTCATAATTATTTAGTAAAAAACAAGATAAGAATCTACCTCTATACAAGTCTTATTTTCAACTACCGAATCCGTTGAAAAGGCTTCCAATAAACAAATGCAGCACGAGCTCGCGTCGCTGTCAGGCCCGGCTACCATGGGTGGTCCATTTAGCGGTCCTTTGATAAACCCGCGATAAGATGCCTGCTGAGCAATTCTCACCGCCTGACCACGACCACGAGGGGCGTCCCTACTTGCACGACGCACCAGTGTGTGAATCTCTCTAATACTCAGTTTTAAATGCTTAACCATTTTTTAAAAACAAAATAGATTTGTGTTCTAAAATATTTACACCAACTGGAGTCTTAAGTATTTAACGGCGCGGCATCAGAAGAATATTTTTGGCGATGTGACGGCTCAATTTAAATCACTCAAAGGAACTTACCGCACATGCCGCCGCGGGGCCGGGTCGGCGTGCGGTTGATCTTTTGATTTGTATTCATAAAATTCCATCAATTGGTAAATATTACAACGATCCTCATTTTCTTATAATGAAGCTGACGTGCTATAAAATTGTGACCTTGCCATTTTATAGTTATTCAATTGTATAATTTGCATAATATTGTGACTTAAAATATGTGTGAAATATGTTACCCAGAGCTAGCAACATTTTTAACACATCTCGATTACAAAGGTTTTGAGTGATTAAATATGAGGACAGACTGACAGAACAGAGTCCCCTGAAACGTGATTCTTAAGTTAAGTGCAGCAAATGGTGCTTAAAGGAGGGGGGCCAAGACAAAGTTTGTACAGGTTCAAATTTTAAATTGATCAACTTGACCAGCATACCATGGTATCTGCTAATCACAAGGATTCAGTAAGGTATAGTTTGTACTTATCTACAATGTATAGTTTAAGGGTTATAAGCGGAAAAAAACAGCAAAAATCAATAAAAAGGGTCTTTCAGTATACAGGGGTCAATTTTTAAGGTTGCTCCGATTTGGATACAAAATGGTGGCAAATATTGAACAGTTCAGTAGTATTAGAATATGAATAGTTTTGACTATTCTAAAATACGTAGTTAACCACCGATGTAGGGGGCACAGAAGGTCACGTCCATTGAGCGTTCAATGGGGCTTTGACCCTTGTTTCCCCCCTACTTTCTTTCTTAGCAAGCATTTGAGACACTCAAAACTATTCCTTATTTTTGATCCTCTTGAGCTCCACCAACATTTGCACATTTTTTTTATCCAAATCGGAGCAACTTAAAATTGACCCTGTACACTGAAATTGGACCCTTTTTAGTGATTTTTGCTGTTTTAAGCTTATAACTTTAAATCTTTATGTTGTATATAGTACCGAAACTATACTTTCCGAATCCTTGTGGTTAGACACATAACATGGTTATACTTTTCACACGATTGGATCAATTTAAAACTTTGCCCCCTGTACAAACTTTGTCTGGGCCCCCTTTCCTTAAGTGCAAGAGAGATGTTGAGACACCAAA
>JAMKCH010059298.1:0-19024 GCA_023653785.1 Ophioderma brevispina | reverse complement strand
AAGAAATTGTAAGAGCTTTCAAAATTGTTTTCCTATCAAACCTGATTTTGGCAGCAGAGAAAGCTGACAAAATTATTAAATTTTTAGCTTATTTTGTTTGTCTAAGACAGGATCTGAGACTATAAAACAGTCTAAGACCAGGACTTGACTTGACCAGGGCCCTGGACTTGACTTGACCCAGGCTTGACAGCCTTTAAATCTTGTTTGCTAAATCTTTTGGTCCGTGGCGGCCAAGCCTCATTCATTTATCGCAACTCACCAAAAATGTCATAAGTAATTTACAGCAATACGGAAGTAGAGTGACCAAACACAAACCAATTTGGGTGCTTTGATGGGGGTCGGTCATGGGTGCTCCATACCCAAATACGACCTCGTCCTCGTTCGTTATTCATACAAAAAAAATAACTCGAAATTAACCATTCCAGTGGAGTTGATTCTTCACTCCAACGGTGGTAATGAAGAAAATACTTCCTGAACAACAGATAAAAAATTCAGAATTTTTCGTAAGGATTCGATTTTGCGTGCTGTTAATGTTTAAACCAATGGCGCCGTCTGACAATTGGGATTTTCTTGGCCACCCTCCCTGCGTGTTAGCAGGAACAAGCAAACGCCACCTGTTGGTGAGTGAAAAATAATCCAATTCTGCATTTCACACGGATTATCCAAAATGGTGAGAGGCGAAGCGAAAATATGCCTCAAGAAATCCACTCCATCTCATATTTCAAGACCCGGTGTTTCTAGAAAAAAAATCCCTAAGGGAAGTGAAGTGAAGCTAATGTAATTTCGGTCAGATCCAATGACGATGATTTCGAAAAAAATGGAAGATAAGATATTTACATAAAAGATGGCCATATTAGTGCTGTAGAAAATGCCAACGGAAAATTGCCCATTTCACATTCAATCATGGCATTGGCTACACAATGGCTTTACTGGTGTACTTGACTAATAGCGAGTGATTTGAACAGAATAAGCCTCTATACTCTGTCTAGCTTAGTAAAAGATACTTTTACCGTTGATAACGTTTTCTCATATGGGCGTACTCCGCATCACGGTATAAGAACGTCCGGGCAAAAATTTGTTATAAGCACTGTAACTGGTAAGCATGACGTCACATTATGCACCCTAGGTGACTGAAAACAAGTTAGTGCTTCTTCGCTGACAAATCTGGGGTAGCTTCATGAATCATCACCGTCGCCAGTGTTACGCATGGACGCCACTATAGTCATACACTTAAAAGGCACGTCGTACATCGGGGGTCACACACACATAATAGCTAGGCCAAACGGGTGGAAATGCATAGAATGATGCTCTTCAAACTCTATATATTACTCTTGGTATAAGCCCCGTTCTATTGTTCCACTCGAAAATTAACAACTAGAACGGGGCTTCTTATAACAAAAGGAGTATTATATTAGTTTGAATAGCATCAACTCTCTATATATACTATTGTTAGAAAGCCCCTTTTTTTAATTTCTAGTGAAAACATTTTAGAACGGGGTTATAAAAAACCAAGGAGTCGTAAATATATAGAGTTTGAATAGTATCATTCTAAGTATTTCCACCCTCCGTAGGACAAAAGGGGATCCTTTGTGGGATATATTGCCAGCAAAGAGGGGGTCTAGAGTTGGGGGGAGGAAAAGGGTGCAAGAAGGTTATAGACGGAAGGATGGTATTTGGAACCGAGTGAACGGGGGGCTTATAAAATCTCGCGTTTATTCCGTCTTTTTTGGTCAATCATTCCAAATTGAAATGATCTCTAAACGAAAAAATCGCAATATTATATAAGTTGAATGTTCATAAATGGAAGATTTTATAGGCCCGTTAACTACAAATGGCAAAGTGCGGGACTCCTTCTGTTTTATTGAAATCTTAATTCAACCAATCTTAGTAATCAAAATTTCGTGTTTGGAAGTGGGAATCGAAACCGAAACATCGTATTACAAGACGAGCGACTGAGACGCACGCAATGTAATCCGAGCCGACAGTAAGGTCGTGCTTTTGTTACTTAAAATCAATATACATTACGGAATAAAAAAGCTACGTCCGCACACCACCCATTCTCCATAATCTATTTCATGCTGATTCACACGCCAAGCCGCTTTGGTTCTATGAATATTGGCTTTTCCAAAAAAGTACATTAACTTTTGTTTTTGGCCGCAAATTAGGCATTTCAGTAAAAGAAAACGATGCCAATGTTCGATCTGAATATACTCTTGTGATAGTGTGGCTTTTATTTTGCTATTACTTGGTGATGATGTAATTGTGTGAATAAAATAGTGAGATTTTATACCGCCAGTCACCGCATTGCAACACCTACCGGATAACGGGGCGGAAAAAAAATTAGAGCAGATTTTCAACAGAATGGGTTATGAGATCAACATTTGATTATCGAGCAATCCCCGCATCAAAACAGAAGTAATTAATTCTGAGGGAAAACAAAGATGTAATTAACGGGCCTATAAAATCTTCACTTCTATTCAGAAATTAACATGACATGTCTTGTGAAATTAAAGGGCGCTTTCGAAATCACTTCAACGCCGGACAATGCGACTATAATAAAACGGAATAAAACGTGAGATTATAAGCCCCGTCACTCGTTTCTCCTTCTTAACATTCTTACCCCCAAAACTACTAAACCCTCTTTTGCTGGACATTATATCACCCAAAAGAAATCCCCTTTGTCCTACGGACGGTGGGAATACTGAATGTGCTATTCACCAACTCTATAGATTACTCTGTTATAAGCCCCGTTCTATTGTTCTCACTCAGAAATAAACAATAGAACGGTGGCTATAACAAGTATATATAGAGAGTTTGATGCATTCAAATATTATATACGCTTGTTTATACGCCCCGTTCTATGGGTAATTTCGAGTGGAACAATAGAACGGGGGCTGGGCTTATAACTAAGAAGTAAAATAGAGTTTTGAATAGCATATTCTAAGTATTTCACCGTCCGTAGACAAAAAAGGGGATTTCTTTTGGGGGATATATGTCCAGCAAAAAAGAGGGGTCTTAGTAGTTTTGGGGGGTAAGAAGGTTAAGAAGGAAGGAAACGAGTGAACGGGGCTTTTAAAATCTCGCGTTTATCAGTTCTTTTTTTGGTCAAACATTCCCAATGACATGATATATAAACGGAATAATCGAAAATATTATAATAAGTTGAATGTTCAGAAATGGAAGATTTTATAGGCCCCGTTAACCACATAATCGGCAAAGTGCGGACTCCTCTGAATTTTCATTGCAATCTTAAATTACAAATATAATCAAAAATTTGGGTTTGAAGTGGGAATCGAACCCGAAACATCTTAGTATTACCAAGACGAGCGACTGAGGACGCACGCCATGAATCGAGCCGGACAGAAAGTTGTGCTTGGGTTAAACTTAAATCAATATACATTAACGGAATTAACTCGTCCGCACAACCCATCTCCATAATCATTTCATGCTGATTCACCCCGCCAAGGCTTGGTTTCAATTGGACTTTTCAAAAAAGACATTAACTTTTGTTTTGGCCGACAATAGGCCTTTCCGTAAAAGAAAAACGCTCATGTTCGCTCTTAAATACTTTTGATAAGTGTGCTTTTATTTGCTATACTTGGTTGATGAGGTTAAAATTGTGTGAATAAAAAATTAGTGAGATTTATACGCCCCGTTCACCGCATTGCAAAACCTACCGTATAACGGGGGGAAAAAAAAAAAAACAAACTTAGGAAGCAGATTTTCAAAGAAAAGGTTATTTGAGATCAAAGTTTTATTATCGGCAATCCCCGATAATAACAGAAGTAATAATCTGAGGGAAGAACAAAGATATATTTAACGGGGCCTATAAAATTCACCCTTTTATTCGGCAAATTAACATGACATGTTCTGTGGAATCAATGTTCGATTTCGAATCACGTTCAACCCGGACCATGACTATAATAAACCGGAATAAAAACGTGATATTTTATAAGCCCCGTTCACTCGTTCCTCCTTTTTAACCTTCTTACCCCCAAAATACTAGGACCTCTTTTGCTGGAAAAATTATATCCCCAAAAGAAATCCCTTTTGTCCTACGGAGGGTGGAAATACTTGGAATGATTTGCTATTCAAACTCTATATATTATTCTTAAAGCCGTTCTATTGTTCTCATCGAAAATTAACAATTAGACGGGGGGGCTTATAACAAGCGTATATATAGGAGAGTTGTGATGCTAGTTCAAATATTATACATACATCTTGTATAAGCCCCGTTCTATTGTAATTCGAGTGAGAACAATAGAAACGGGGATTATAACAAGAGTAATATATAGGTTTTGAAATACATACATTCCAATATGTCCACCCGTCCAGAGGACGAGAAAGAGGGGATTTCTTTGGGGGATATAGTGTCCAGCAAAAGAGGGGTCTAGTAGTTTTGGGAGGGTAAGAAGGTTAAGAAGGAAGGAAAAGGAGGGAACGGGGCTTATAAAATCTCACGTTTTATTCCGTTTTTTATAGTCCAATTGTCCGGGTTGAAGTGATTTCGAAACGAACTTTATTCCCACAGATGACAAGGTCATGTTAATTTCCGAATATTAGAAGTGAAGAGTTTATAGGCCCCGTTAATTATATCTTGTTTTCCCTCAGAATTTAACTTCGTGTTTTGATGGCGGGGATTGCTCGATAAATTTAAAACGTTGGATCTCATAACCTATCTGTTGAAAAATCTGTCCTAAGTTTTTCCCCCTTATACGGTAGGGCTGTGGCAATGCGGTGAAGGGGGCGTATAAAATCTCACTTTTTATTTCACACAATTTAAACATCATCACAAGTTAATAGCAAAATATAAAGCACACTTAACAAGAGCATATTAAGATCGAACATGATCGTTTTTCTTTTACGGAAAGGCCTATTGTCGGCCAAAACAAAAGTTAATGTACTTTTTCTTTTGAAAAGGTCCATCATCATAGTATTGACAAAGCGGCTCTGGCGGGTGAAATCAGCAATGAAATGAAAAGATATGGCGATGGGTGTATGCGGACGGAGCTTTATTCCGTTAATGTACATGATGTAAAATTTAAAAAAGCACGACTTCTGTCGGCTGGATTACATGGCGTGAGTTCAGTCGCTCGTATTGTAATACAGTTGTTTCGCGGTTCGATCCAACTTCAAAACACAAAAATTTGATTATAATTTTTAATTTCATATTGCAATGAAAATATCAGGGAGTCCGCACTTTGCCGATTTGTAGTTTTTAAGGGTAGATAAATTATGCCATGTATGAACATTCAACTGATTATAATATGCGATTTATTCCGTTTAGAGATCTGTCAATTTGGAATTTGACCAAAAAAAAGAACGGAATAAAACGCGAGATTTTATTAAGCCCCCGTTCAACTAGTGTCCTTCCTTCTTAAACCTTCTTAGCCCCCCCAAACTATAGACCCCTCTTTTGCTGGAAATATATTCCCAAAAGCAAATCCCCTTTTTGTCCTACGGACGTGGTGGAAATACTTAGCATATGCCTATTCAAACTCTATATATTACTCTTGTTATAGGCCCCGTCTATGTTCGCAATCGAAATTAACAATAGAACGGGGGCTTCTTATAACAAGAGTATATAAGTTGAAAGTGCATCAAAACTCTCTATATATTAATCTTGTTATATAGCCCGTTTATGTTATTTCTAGTGAAAACAATAGAACGGGGCTTATAACAAGGAGTATAATAGGCCTACGGTTGACTAAAATTCAATTCTTCAGTGAAGGAAAGGCACATTTTATCTCTGAATATACCAATTACTGCCAGCAGACCAGCCCACCTGACAAGCATTTTCATTAAAACAGTCATGAACAAGTTTTCATGTACCTTAGGTTGTCAAATTGTGACGTCATCATTACGGGGCTTCTACGATATTGCCAACTCAGTATACAATAAAGTGGAGCAGTGCATTTGAATAGGCTCCGAAGCATGATTCGGAGCTAATAAAAATGTTCATATCCTCACACGCAAACTGTGCACACACTAAGAAGGGTCTTTAGGAAAGAATTAGTATTCTGGCCACGGCTACGAATTCCGGCAAAAGTTAACGGAATTAAACCGCATATGTTAAAGGTAGCTAGAAAAAATAAAAATTACCAATGCCTTTATACTACTGAAAGTAGATCATTAGAAAGGCATGCTCGCAAAAGCCATAACACAGCTTAAGGGGGGGGTTTATGGGGTCTGAAGCAATGAACTTCGAAATGATTTTTCTTAATTTTCCAAATAGTGGCATGACATGTTATATTTCCTATGTAGCCCGTGTCACAAAGTTTAAAATCCCATGAAAATTGTTTGCTCGTGCGTGCCATGGTAACACGTAAGGCCTCGATTGGTCAAAAACCTAGAACGAATAATGGAACTAAATCACTAGGGATCAACTGCTCACCTCGGAAAACTACTCCAACGAGGGCTGGCGAAACCCGAGGGTGAGCAATGATTCTCTTTAATTGGTGAAAAGTTTTAGTTTTTAAATTTACTCGCTAGTTCGTATCCCTACAGCTGCATTGAACTCTATCAATTTTTTCCACAGAACAGTAGCAAATATGTCTCGATCTGCTTTTCTGGTTAAAGAAACTTTTCCCATGAGTACAACAGTGATTCCACTAGAAATTCCCGTCGACTGACTCGTCTCGCATAGTCCATCTAGTAGCAGACACTCGCCTCGTTCCTCCCGTGTCCATCCCCCTGTGACCTAGGCCACTCCGCGCTCGGTGGCGGAGGGTAGTGGGAAAACGAGAGATCCTTCTAGTGGACTACATGGAAACCAGCGTAGTTAGCGTGACGTCAGAGTTTGTGATCCGAATGGAAGACATTTTAGGGCTTGAGAAGCAAGTTTATTCGTTGGATTTTGACATGAAAAGAGTAATAAACAAATTGTGATGAGAGTGAATATTCGACTCAGGATAGTCTCAGGTGGATATTTATAGAAGTCGTTTCGAGGGCCAAATGCTTCAAAATATACCCGGGGAAGGGGGCTAAACTGCGATTATTAAAAAAAAATTCTCGCAGCCTATTCATTTGTACGGTATTGAAATACTAAAGCATTTTGAATACACTTTTCCCAGACCTCGCGATGCGCGCTCAAGGTCTGGTTCTGAACGGACTATTAAATAACCAACACATGCTACTGGGACGAAACTGGGGTGACATATGCAGGAGGTAAATAGCAGTGAAACCATGAAGCCGAAGTTTTAATAACGTTGCCATGGGCAACCGGTAATCGAACCAATGCCAGTATTTATGGCTTAATTTGAATTGGAACACAATTTTGGAAATCGGGCTTCATGGTTCACTCGGCCTGTATTTGCGTAATATGTGGGCCAAATTTCATGTTCATAGCAGGTAGCGTTCTCTAGTTACCGTTCGTTGCTCGTTTGGGATGTTGCTATTTTAACGAAACGAGTTTAGGCTCGGAAACATTTAGACCAAAATTGAGGGAGCTTTTGATGTTAAATATTTTTACTTTTTTTATTTTTTGAAATTTCAGTTAATACGAATTATCATAATAGAATGACAGATCATCGAAATAGGTGCATCCCATGTCTGTATAATTTTTAATAATTTTTTAATATTTTTAATTTTTTTCTCAATAAATAAAAAATAATAAAATCACCTACCGGTTGACATGTCATTACTTTAAATATGGAAAAGGATTAATATGAGAATTTTGTTACTTCAACTTAGCCAAATAAATGTGTTAATAGTTCCTAAAGAATATCTTTTAAAATATCTTAAATATAACACTTGAATGAAATTTTTCACATGATAAAATATAGGCGATGATGCATTTTGGCCAATTTTGGTACATACTTACTTTGTCGATATATCTCGGGGAACCGAATGCCAATTGCGATCGAAATAAATAATAAAAGCATTGGTAGATTACAATCTACACCAATTTATGCCCATTGCATTATCTCATTTTTCTGGATTAGGACAATTTTTATCATATTCAGACCCCGTACCCCCTCTTTAAATGAAGTCAAAGTGTTACCTGTTTTCTGCAAAATTTGCAATGTTTATTTGGAGGGAAATCTGAATTGTTCCCACCAGCCTTAATCGTGCACAGTGTCCATCTCAACGTGTGCAGAGGCCGGAAAACTAATAACGCTAAATCGCTGAATGGAATTCAGATGACCCGCTCTTTGTGATGTCCATGGGTCAGTGGTTCGCAAAAATCGTTCGACCACTTTTTGTGGAAACACTCGTCGCATTCAGGTGGCATTTTTCATAACATACATGAGATTGACAGGGTCAACACGCAAGCGCCAATGCATGAATGTGATTCTGAACTCGAAAAACCCACCCGTCGCGGCATGTCCAAATTCAGCAACCCAATCAGCTCTGCACACACACGCAAGCGTTAGTTCATTTGTATTACTCATTGTTTCTCAGCTTGCTACTGCTGTTAATATTCATAATAGAGGTAAATATTAATGTTCTGACACAGACCTCGCGAGCAACCTGGAAGAGCACCAAACCCAGCGAATGGTTGTACTTATACTCGCTACACCCTTATTGCGTGAAATCTTCCTGCGCTGAATCAATGCCATTGATGATTGTCCCCGGTAATTTATTTTTCGATCGGTACAAAACCAAATTATTTTCGCTTGGTTACTACTAATAAAAAAACGAAAGGACACCCACACAACGCCGTTGCCCAGAGGGAGGGTGGCCAAGATAATCCCAATTTTAGACGTCGCCACTGGTTAAGTAGCACCTTAATGACCGTAGGGTTTTTTCACTCCCCGTTATTGCCGGGGGAGGGGGGGATGAGCGGGGTGGGCGGGGCGGCAGCCGTAAAAACACAGGTTTGTGGGGTCCATAGGAACCCCCCACCTTGGTAACTTAGTGCTAACCTGTACATCTGAAATGTTGACAAAATATTCGATTTTTTTTCTGCAATGAAATGTACTTAAATGACAAAAAAAGGGGGTTTTCTAAAAAATGCGAGCAAACACCACTCTGGCTGATATGCCGTGATACTACCGAGGCTCCACCTGCTAAACACAAAATATTTTTCATTTTGGGGGGGGGGGGGGGGGGGTGTTTACAAAGCAAAACAATGCAAAATATTTTTTTTAAGCTGAAAAGACAATGCCAACATTTGACAAACTATTGTCCCGGCCATTGGCAAAAGGAACCTCACTCCAGTGTCGATTTTACAGACAGAAAGTTACTTGACTTGGCAGGTACCATTTTTTTAAGGAAAAAAAAACTACCTGCCACAAAAAATGAAAGCAACCTGCACACAATTTAAACCATTCATTATTAAGAATTGTTTTTTGATGAAATTGTTGTTATTATATTATCAAAACATTGACAAGAAATTAAAAAACTTTTTTTACAATTTATGACACTCCAAGATTAAGCTATACCCTCTCTGGTGAGAATAATTTCAAAGTATACAGCCACAAACAGTAAACCAAACACGCAGTGTCACGCAGCACACAAACACAAAACAAACCACACACGCGGACGTATGAAATTGCAGGATTTGCAAAATCCCATGGCTTTTCAAGCCATGAGAATAACCTTAAGGCCTCTTAAAAGGGAGGACGGTAAGCATTTGGTTGTCATGTTTTTATTTTAAATTCCGCATCAGAAAAATGGTGAGGACATTTTTTTTTATTTGTATTTGTCATGGAAAATAGCACCCTGAGGTCTTTATTAGGCATTTTATAATGGTTTTTAATTAATACCACAATTAGCAATACCATACGTCAACATTTCAGGATTGAAAACACTATTAATTGAAGAAGATGAAAAACACCAAAAAAAAGTTGGACCTTATCCCAAAAGGTGAGTAGGCTACAAGAATCTGATATTTTTAAGCCAGATGGATAAGGTGGGTACAGAACCTGTAAACAACAGAAACCACCCAACACGTCCAACCATTTGATATTCACAAACATCATACCCATAGGCCCCACCCTCGGGCTACGCCCACCCCATCCATCCATGACATGAAAATCCCTTCCCACACATGAATAGTACAACTACCCACCTCCCACCGACTTCCTACACCTGAATAACACCTAAACCCATGGGATCATCTATGATAATGCTTTAAGTAAGGCTAAACAGAACCTCAATTGTAGCCGAGTAGGCCATGCGCTGGTAATGTCGTCTGCTACAGCTACATTAACAGCTACATTACAAAAATTCGAATCCCACACGCCACTGTCATGATCACTGTGAATTGATAACGGAAGCTTCTTTGTCGAGTGATTTGCACCTCTGAAGATCTTGATCCTCTGAAGATCTTGATCTTTAAAATCTATACATGATTAGGAAGGAAAACCATACTAATGAATGCTGATAACTGTGACAATTTGCTAATGCCCGAAAATGTGAAAAAAACCTTGGAGCTTTAGTCTCAGTTTACGATATTAGCCACGCCCAGCTCAGTACAACAATCACTTGGAACAATGACTTGGTGACCTGCCTGAACCTGGGGGCGTGGTTTTTTGGTTAGCTCGATCGTATGGCATCGTGGGTGTGCTCAGTGTAATCTGAGACGCAGGTGAGTGAGGATCGCACCGCCCCGCTACCGCTCCGCTACCAATATTCCCATGAGAATATAAAGGTGCCGAATTGTAAAGTGGTGCAGGATACTAAATTCATCCGTCTGTTATCATAAAAAAGGTACATGAAAATAGACAATGGTACTTCTGAGGTACACATTTCAGGGTGGAAATCCATCATATGTAACTGGATTAGTACTTCCAATGTAATGAATGTCCAAATACCCGTCACTATTGTGAATGAATTGCGCAAGCGGTGATTCGCAGTGTGAAACACTAGTCTCCCCCGCCAGTCGTAGTCTTTGGGTTTATTTGGTTGAGTTTTTAAAAAGGCGGTGATCGCTGCGCTGCATGAATTGCGCAAGCGCTGGATTCGCAGTGTGAAACACTAGTCTCCCCCGCCAGTCGGATTTCTTTGGTTTATTTTGGTGCGAGATTTTAAAGGCGTGATCGCTGCAGCTGCAGTCCCTCTGAGACATGGGAAGAATATAAAACATTTCTGGGCAGTTAGTTGTGGAAAATAATACATCTGCAACACGGATCCAGGCAAGAGAAAATCCAGGAACATTGACAGTCAGCCTGGAAGTGTTTGCATTAATTGGGAGTGAGTGTTTTCATTAACAAGAGAGTACAAGAGACATGGGTTGTGCTCTAATTGGCAAAAAAATAATAAACATGGCATCAGTAATGGACTAGATGAATGGCCGCCTGGTAGACACAGTACTTGTTACGGAATGGCTAATAAATTAAAATCTGATTTCGATGATTTTTTTTTTGTTTCCGATTGGATCAAAATCACTGATAGTGCTTTAAAAAATTTATCATATATTATTATTATATATATTATCTCAATCATTATTTTTTTATTTTACTAATTTAAACACTTATTTTTTTTATTTTTTTTAAAAAAAATCCGTTAGTGCCCAAGGGGGGGGGCCTAAGGACACCCCAACTCAGATTTCCGCTTCCCCACTCTCAAAAAAATGGTTTGCTGATATTGTCATCCTCAGCAACTCCGATAGAAGTTTTTGAACCCACCAAAAATGATTAGATATAATCTAGAATAACCAATTCAAATAATTATATCACAATATAGCAAAATTGTGCCCATCTTCCAACACTGGCCTTTTGACTGTTCAGAGGAGCCTTAAAAAGCTCATCTGCTCTTGAGGCGATCTGCAGAAGAGCTTTTTAAACAAGCTCCCAAATTCTGGCTGAGACGAGCCTTTTACAAAGCTAGAGCTGCATAGCATTGCACGCAGTGACCGGCAACGAGTTGGACAGAAGCAGTTACCGCTCATGCATTTTCAATTCAGGTGTAGCAATAAGCGTTGTTAATTACTGCAATCAAGTTAGTACAAGTTAAGGCTACATACTTAGACTGTCACTCCAAGATTTAAATCAAATTACCATGATGTAGATGTTTTACAATTCAATGTATCATTTTCAAGAATTATTCACCCAGGCCATGAACCTCGAACATGAGCGGAAAGTTGTTTTTTTTAATTTTTGAAGGGATCTCTATTCTAGACTAGGGATATTAAACTGTCATGCAACTACCAGTCAAAACATATCAGTAACAAATGTAGAACCTAAGTCTGCAACAGTCGTCAATTTGGTCAAATTTATCTTACAAAAATTAATTGGGAGTAAGCTCACTTTTCATTAAATAATGGTGATTCACGATGCTTGATAACGTTATCATCAACGTTGTGTCATTGTCAAGTATGTCTTACTGTAATCGGCGTGCGAAACCCTTTCCCCGTCACCTTTCATTTCTTTGAACATGTTTCGTCATATTACAAATCAATTTGACCAACGAAGGTGTACCGTCTATCGTTTCTTCCTTCATGTCGAAAATATTATCTTAAATTCTACTTCCGTAATTGTTTGTAAGACCCCTCAACTTCTTTCGCCCGAGGCGCCTCGTAGCTATCAAACTTGTCTCAATCAAACAAAACCATGTGCCGATTAAATGCGAGGCTTTAAATTTACGACGTTTACTTTCATGCAGTATTTACACCTATAGTCGCGTGTTCATTTTTCTACACCGTCCAGTGGCGGAGTTCCATTTGGAGTTCCGATACATTTGTTGAGTTAATATCCGCAGATATTTGCTCTCGGCACCGATTTACCAGCCTTTCACACTATCTGGAAAATTTTGCGTGTAACTGGTAAATCAATAAGTGTGTTCCGTGATCATTTACATGTAAATATTGTCCAAAGAAGTTTTGCTGGGTTGGCCGGTTCAAATACGAAGGTAGAAATCTCGCAGCCGGCTTTTAACAAGATGCGCGATAATCGCTCGGACTCAAAGCCTTTTAGATGCGCTCACAGGCGCGCGAATCACCTCAAAGACTGTCTGCATCTTGTTTTTTTTCTCAAACCAACCAATTCACCTTGGTCTTTTTCCCATAGACTTACACAGTTCAGAGCACGTTTATTGGTATATATCTACCGGCACATATATAATGAATCCCCTAAATATGAGTACCAGATGTGTGCATGGTCTTGGAGTATTCTTGTGAAGAAAAACTCATTTTCATGCTTAACTTCGAAGCAGTAGAGACGATTTAAGGAAGCCGCCACATTTAATTATTTACTCTATAATCGTTTTGCCACAGCATGTTTAGTCTTTCAACCAATTGAAAGATGATCGGTGGTTAGTCAAGTTCTGGCCTGCAATGAAAAGACTTCACATTTAATTTTAACATAGGAATTAAAAACAGTCTTTACTTTAACTTTTTCCTTTAAAATATAATAAATTTATCAAAAATGGCATTACATTTGTTGTCTAATTTTTGTCTCGCCTGAACTTTGTTCGCAGAGACTTAGTAATCACTTTTCTGTCTGTCTGTCTGTCTGTCTGTCTGTCTTCTGTCTGTCTGTCCTGTCTGTCGTTGTCTGTCTGTCTGTCCTGTCCGTACCGTCCCGGTCGTCCGTCCGTCCGTCCGTCCGTCTGTCTGTCAGTCATGCTATCTGTGTGCCTGACGTCCGTGTTCCCGGTCTTGGGGTGTACGATTTATCTGAGTTCCGTAAAGGGCTATGATGATGTAACTTGTTGGTGAAAGAACGGGTCCACGAGGTTCTCGACTGATTGATTTTGGGCATAAAATAGCTAATTTAAGTATCTAATTTGCATACCAACGAAATTTCCCGCAATGTTGTGTACAAGTTTTCTGGAGTTCCGTAAGGCGTATGACGATGTAAATTGGTGGAATGGAGCGGGTCTGGAGAGTTTCTCGAACTGATTAGATTTCGGGCGTATTCGGGCAAATCAGTATGCAAATGACTAATTAATATGCAAAACAGCGTAATTGCTATCATTTTGAAACGGTACATTGGATACGGGAAAAATTCCTCACTTCATGAAACCTATTATGTGCCATCTTTTTTCCAATTTGAAGCGTGTGTGTGATACAAGCGGCTTAGGTAATGCAAATGAGCTAATTAAATATCGTAATTACTGTATCACTAAAACCCGTAAACAAACGGATATGCAAAATTCCTTCCGCTGCATGAAAGAATACTATGGCCATGCATCTTTTGGGTGAATCATAATTGGTCAAAGTGCATGTGGGCCGATTAAATGGGGCATTTTTTGATACAATGATCTAATTAAATATCAATAATTGCTGTATCACCGAAATGGTACATTGGATATGCAAAATTCCTTCGCTACATGAGACTTCTATGCCCGTACATCTTTTGTATGAATCACAATTGCGTCAAATGCAAGTGGATCAATTAAGGGGCATTGTTTGATGCCATTGATCTTAATATGCGTAATTGCTGTATCGCATAAATGTACATTGGATAATGCAAAATTCCTTCGCTACATGAGACTACTAATGGTAACATCTGTGTTGTGAATAATAATTGTGGTCAAATGCATGTGGGGGGCCACTTAAATGGGCATTCTTTTGATTATTTTAAAATTGCAACTAATGCTAAATGCTTGGTCCATTCAACCAAATTTTCTCAGGTTTTCAATGGTCAGGGAAATCCACACCTTCAAAAGAATTTGATTCAGGGTTTGTTTTACCTTACATAAATAGGTCAGCCATGTTTTATTTTGGCATATATGGCTGTGTGTGAAGGGGGTGGGGTACAAACAAGAAGACTTATCAAAGGGGGGGGGAGTACACCACAACAAAGGTATTAACTTCAATATATATTAGGCTAGATCAGTGCCCATGTTTTCATTGAATGTTTTCTACTTCTGGTCAGTCTTTGTGTTGCCAGCCGTTTACAACATCTTGAAATGTGAAAATACGCAAAATTTGTGCATTTCCACCACTTTTCTTGACAAAACCGTAGCGACTCAAATTTAAATGTGTCACATGATTTTGTCAAATAGTGTTGCCCATTGAAAGAAATTTTCAATATTTTTACTAACTTTAGTGAATTTAAAGGGATTTTTGCATGACTTTTCATGAATTAATATATCTACAAGGAAAATGTTGTGGCCCTGGGGTGTGTCAAATGAAAGAGTGAAAAAAGATACTAAAATGCAAAAACCCGGGGGTGCTCTTCCTAACCATCTCTGGTTATGATTATGTTGGACATTCAAGATTAATATCCCAAACGGAGATGTTGTGACCTCTATGGTGGTAGCAATGAAGAGTGAGAAGTATAGGATACTATAAATGCAAACCCTGGGGTGCTACTCCTAACCATCTCTTACTTGTGCTCATGTGGGGATTTTCTCAAGATTAAGATCTCCACAATGGAAATGTTGGTTACCGCCCTATGTGTGGTTTCAATATGACGAGTGAGGGTATAGAATACTATCAAAATGCAAACCCGGGGTGCTCCTCCTAAACATCTTAGTTCTGCTCCTTGTTGAGGACTTCTCATGATTAATATCTCCACACTGGAAAAAGTTGTGACCCCTAGGGTGGTGTCATGAAAGAGTGGGAAGTAAGAATGCTAATAATGCAAAACTCAGGGGTGCTACTCCAAACAATCTCTTTCTCTGACTTATGCTCGTGGGGGTTTCAACTTGCCAGATGAATATCCTCCACAATGGAAAAATTTGTGACCCCTAGGGTTGGTGTCAAATAATAGTGGGAATTAAAAACTAGTTAAGAAATTGGAGTTTACCTGCTTGCACAACTTCTTCTTTGAGACACCCTGGACTCAGCACAGTTGAACTCTGGTGTGCTGCTTTTTGTCTTATACAGCTATGCGCGAAAGTAGGCGACACAAGTGGTCTAAGGACTGATGTGTTTTTTAAAAAAAGAAAAAACCTAAAAAATTAAAAAAAATATTTTTAAATAAAATTAGGAAACTCTACTCATACAAAGAAGCGCTACTCGGTACATGAAAATTATGTAGATTTGCTGAACCGCGCATTAGTGGGTTTCGAAACATGATCTCTATACAAGGATTGGAAACCTGGGCTTCGTAATTGAGCACTGATGGCCATGTGGTCATCCCAAAAGAGCCAAGCAAGTGGTTAAGAGCCGGTCACTTTAATTTTTACAAAATTTTCCCCATTGAATGTGGTCCCAGCTACATAACAACTAACAGAATCAGCCATTCAGTTGAGCTTCATTGTATTTGCGCTGATGGATTGCATGTCGTCTACAACGTCACCCGGTATACAACTTCTTCTGCTTTAAACATGTGTCTCTGGAATGGTATTGGGTTTCGGTAAGACCAAGATGCCCACCCGTTGCTCCATTCATATTTATAATAATACTGTTGTGTAGCCAATAAATTGTATAGAGATCATTGGTTACAGTGTGAATGCGATAAACTAAATATTACGCGACCCCTTTCAAATGTCTACGTTTTCATGGATTGTTGTGTTAGGCCACTAAACCTTTAATCACAAAATGCATATCTAAAACACCCCGCTTAACTTTTCTCATATCACTGAGGTTTTAAAAAGTGTAGTTTTCTTTGTCAATAAAAAATCAAACGAACTTCGCTCCTATCCTTTGGTGCTCAACGAAGTTCAAAAGGATGAGGCTTGTGGCTAACTTGCATGTGATATATGCGCTTATGGGATATATTTTCGCTCCTTCTGTTTCGGTATTGCCAGCGGCGTTGTAAATATAACCACCAGAAAAACATGGTAGCTTCCTGATCGTTGTAACCTTGTTGTAATTGGGTCGGAATCTTCTGGATTACTTCGCAGATACTCCAATGGCCCTGAAAACCATCTGGTACGTATATTTAGGGATATTTCATTATAATGTGCCGATAGATTTTATACCAAATAATCGCTTTAAGACCACGGTCAATTAAGAAATTAAAATTGGACGCTATTCCGCATATAAAGGGTTAATTTAATTTTTACTTTAAGTATTATCATTAATTAATTCCTCCAGTATTATTCACAATAAATCCAAGATTTAATTACTTTAATTTTTAATTAGTAAAATATATTGATTTTATCACTACGGTTAGTGGTCCTAGAAAACCCCTGAAAAATGTTATAGTGTAAAAAATAAAATGTGGGTACTAAGAACTAACCCCCCCCCCCCCCTTGGTACTAAGTTTTAGTATTATATTAATATGTTTTCATTTTAAAAAGTATAAGTCTGTTTTATATTATTGTATTTATTTCATTTTATTAATTCAATTTCTTTTTATTAAATGTTATTTTTAAAGTTTATTTTATTTGTTTTAAATTAAAAATATGACATCCCTTGGATTACAATGTAAGGGATGCGTCCCCCACCAGTAGATTCTGTATAGTCCAACACCCACTCTGTTAAAATCCAAATACTATACAGACTGGCATGGCCTGGCTAGTGGGTAGTCGTTGTCTGTGTATTGTGAAATTTACACAAGATGATAGCTCCACAACCGATAAAACAGTGATGATACTAGTCCCATACGAATCATGTGAGCAAAAATGTAAACCTATATTTTGTTTATTTCCTAAAAGGTTTTTTTGCAAACACTGTCGATGATTTGTATTTATAGGACAGTTAGCAACAAGTGGTGAGTTTTTATCTAAGTTGTAAATATGCATCAAAGTTAATCCGCTGCTAGGCTTTGCACTATAGAATTCGTAACCTAAAATGGCGTGGTCCATAACGAAAATGTCCAATTCCGATAAAAGGATAGCGTCTGATTGCTCGGAATATTTTAGGGTTACATTGTGAACTAGTCTATAGCTCGAAGTATGAAGTGGCTACGCGGGCGTATACATTGAACCGACTTCAGCGTTCTACAAGTAAAAGCACAAGCGCAACTGGACCTGAAAGTGCGGCACTAGGGTTAACGCGCTCTTCGCCCACTTTCCCATACTTCAGTCTCAGACGAGACAAAGTATAGTATAACAGTAATACACGATGTGATTTGGGAACCGGTACTCTCATTACCACGAATATAAACCCAAACTGAAACTCAAAGCTATGGGCCATTATTTTAAGTGAGGTATGCGGTCTGACACGCAAATAATGGCATCCATCACGATCTTGACCGTCGGTTTCAATTCGTCGTAAAGAGATTTGGTGGCATTTTGCAGTCTAACAGAGTAGGCATACTTGTTTTTAAATCAAATAGCCGTTTACAAATAAGCGTCCTTTTAACGTCATGGGCATAATTTAAATTCGGCTGTGCAATCCACTGCTAAACCCCCTTGTGCGTTGTGGAAGGGCTTGTGTACGTCTTGTAAAGGTATTTCCAATTTGAAAAGAATGTTGTGTTAGGCCACGGTTTGGTGGCTGGGGGTGTACACCCATGTTAAAGCTGGGATGTATCCGCTCCATTGGGTCATTTTTTTTCATTAGAAATCTTAGATATGGGTCTCCATGACAATCCTGGACATGGGTCCCATTTCACAATGAAAATTGCCTCAAAAACCTGTTAAAAATCAGAAATTTAGAAAAATTAATAAATGTATTTGAAGCAAACTCCTTAGAAATGGGTACCTTTTTTAGCAAATGACCCTTAGAATGGGTATAGGGTGCGACCCTCACTGCACATCCCCGACCAAACCAATCTGAGTACCCCCCTACCACCCCCCAAGACTAGTTCTTGCTAAGCATAACTCCATATTATGTCTTTAACATGTTGTCCATTAACGGATGTGAAGTTTGCAAAAACACATGGAATCCCTTTCCCCTGTTACCTATTTCACTTTGTTGACTCAACTCCTTCTAAATGTACAATATCCCTGTTTTCACTAATCAAACACACTTGGATCTATATAATGCGATGACAATGTGAAAAAAAACTTAAAAGAATTAGAAAATTAAAAATTTTGAAGACAAAATTGCGACTGCATTCACTTCTGCATGAGAAAGGTTGTTTTCTCAGAAAATGATGGATTTCTCTGTTTTTAGACAATTTTTGAGGACTAACTATTTCAAGGTATTTATTATCTAAGGAACTTATATCAACTCGATTCTGAGTTGCTTTTTATTTTTGGTTTTCGTCTGCAGTCTGCAAAGTTGCTCTTTGAAATGAATTGGCCTGCTCATCATGCTGGTAACAGGGGGAAAGGTATTCCATGTGGTTTTGCA
>JAMKCH010059297.1:0-20107 GCA_023653785.1 Ophioderma brevispina | reverse complement strand
TCGGGGATGGGTAGCAATTAACCATTAGGCACAACCCTAGAACACCCTGAATCCGTCAGCTGTCAATGAAACTATGATCTTTCCACGAAAATCAGATGCCCTTACCCTACCTAATCTGGAGAAAAACAACTCTCCAAGGCAAATGGATGGGGAAGTAAGGAGAGAACAAGAAGAGAAAGAAAGGGAGGAAATGCCTTGCTGTTGCCAAAGACAGTTCATGCCCACTTCAAATTCAAAATTGCTGTGCAATGAACTAAGCCCTTAAGAGTTCAGAAATCGGCATGAGCAGTCAGGTCGGGTGGTCAAGAGGAATTGGCATTCAAGGTTCAGGATGAGTTCAGGAAAAAGTGCATTGACCAGGTCAGAGCAGACAACCTGGTAGCGATACTCAAAGTTGAAACAAATATTTCAAACTGCTTTTTTTTTTTTTTTTCCTTTGGAATACCGTATACCAGCATTTCTTCATGATTCCTGGCGACAAGCTGCAAGTGGGTTCTTCACCAGCGTGAATTAGTAGCTGCTTGTATTTGCGACAATCATTACCCGGGAAAGGGGGAAGCCATTTCAAGTTATACAGGGATCGACGTGCACGGAAGTTGGTTATATTACCAGCCAAAAAGGTAGTACGAATGAGAAAGGGGTTTTATTGCATCACATTTTAATATGTGCGCCTGGCCTGCCTTGGAAAAACAGGGCAGTGCAGGCCAATGCCCCAGACACATTTCATTTCAATAGGACGGTTATATAAGGGGTTTGACGTGGATTGTGTACGCGCAAACTGCTTTACACCTTCAGTATTCTGTTTGGAGCCAGTCACGGCACACCCAAATGGGAAGAATTTTAATTTTGAGCGCGGAAGGATCATGCGCCAGATACCGCGAATAAATGTGAGCTGTTTGCGGTTATTTAAATCGCCGCATCTCTCGCTTGCGTTCCTGCTTTGCTGTATGCCGAATGTGGCGCGGATCTTTTTCTTGGCCGCCCAACAAGACGCCAAATTTGAAAAAAAGTGTCAAATTTCAGTGGTTTTCGGCGTGTCTGGTATGGAAAAAGTGTCGGTTGACTCTTTTTTTATTTTGAAGAACGACATCGGGACCTCAACATATTTAGAAATTACAAAATTTATCGAGAGGTTGTTCTTTGTAGGCGATCTAAACGTCAATTTTGAATTTCCCATAGACTTGAGTGGTTTAAAAAAGTGACAACATACCGTTTATGTTTGGGCTATACGCTTAAAAACAAAAGTCGGTGAACCCCCCATTTTTTAGTTCAGATTCTTAATCAGCACCATGGTAAATACACATTATATGTGATGCTGGAAAGTTTTATCGAGTAGATCGCCAACACGTCAAACCCTTAAGGGCAGGTGAACCTTGAGTTCCAGAGTATCTATTTTGGTTTTGTAACTTTGCAAATATTTGATTATGGTATGTAAAGTATACCACTTTCGAGAAAAGGAAATTGGACGATGAACCCGATGATTGCATCAGAGTAATGTAAACTTTCCGTATTTTTGTAGAAAAATACTAAAAAATCACGATTTTTTGTGCCCCAAATTTTTCAGACAGCAAACAAACAATTTTGAATTACATGATTTCTTATGTTATTTTTTAGAACCAACAAATTTGTCTCAGGAACGGTTTTTTCATTTTTTAAAATAGAGCTTATTTTCGAAATACAAGGAAAAATGTCACAAAAGTGTGATTTTTTTCCTTTTTCTTTTCGCGAAATTTGAGTATATATTGGAGAATATATTTATTAGAAATCGAACAATGAAAAATTAGAAAACAGTCCCTATAGAGACCGATTGCTATCGTAGGAAAGTTTAAACCTACCATTACTCTTTACTCTATTTTTGGAGGTTATCTTGGTCTGAAAATTTGTGGCCACAATTTTGCGAACTTTGAACATTGAGAAAATCCATCCGTGTTTTATTACAAAAAAATGGACTTTTTCAAACGCCATTTCAAGCTTTCCTCTTTTCAATCCCTTTTCTTTGACTTCAAAATGAGTAGTTGTGACCTGATGAAAATAATCTTTTATTGCCTCTGATCCAACATATTTTGTCGCTAACTCCAGAATTAGAAGAAATTGAAATTTCATCTGGTCTAAATTAGCGCTTGTTTACATTTTTCAAATATTAGTGTTTCGTTTTTCCAAGATGGTTCGCGCAAAGTACCTGAAACCTGGACGCTTCCTCCGCAGCAAAAATTCACCCTGCGACGTGATGCTGTGCCTTGCTCCTGATGGCGTGAAATGTTCTTAAATTCCCCGCCGTTTAGACCAAGCGGTTTTTTGACTTTAAATGGTCAAATAGCGTTTTTAAATCGGCAAAAAACAGCTCAGGATTGTCTAGAGTGGATAACCTTTGTTGTAACTATCGAACACAGTTTGATGTGTTAAAAAATGGTGCAAAAATCAGAATTCGTGTAAAACCAAGCACAGGGTTGACCCTGTCCTTAAGGAAGTACAAATTGGACAAAGCATAATTCGGCAATGTAATTGGGATATCTTGTCAAAAAAAAATGCGTAGCATCAAAATCTGCATAGATGAAAGCATCATTTCCTCATTTGGAAATTTGGCAGGAACAATACAATTGACAGACCCATGCTGGGGGGGGGTATACAGATATTTTGCAATTTAAAAAAATGGGAAATATTGCAAAAAAATAGACTTAAGTCAATCAGAAAAATAGGAAAATCAAAATGCTGTTTTCATCATTGGGAAATCTCTTCTTAGCATATCCACAATTCATTGGGAAAATGTATGAATCCTTATCATAGCATTTCACCTGATAGAGAACAATGCACACTGTCACACTAATGTTAGTCTCTTTGCCATACAGCTCCATACACTATCCAAATGTCAACAAATATATCCAAATCTCACCCAACCTTTACCTCCAATCCTCATTGTAAGCACTGGTTGTGTGGGAACAGTCTCCATTAGGCCAAACAATAAAAAAAAATAAATAACAAGTTTGTCTCAGAAGAAGAAAGTGAGACAGACTTTTTTGGAAAATGTTGATGAAAAAGTGGATTTAAAAAAAAATGTTGTCATTGTTGACCACTTCAAAAAAAAAACAAGCCGCATTATCATTTTCCTTCATTTGGAAATTTGGTCAGGAAAGGAGGAAAAACAATACCAATTGACAGAACATGCTGGGGGGGGGGTTGGTGGGTACAGATATTTTGCAATTTAAAAAAAATGGGAAATATTGCAAAAAAAAATAGAATTAAGCAAATCAGAAAAAATAGGAATCAAACTGTTGTTTTCCACATTGGGGGAGGGAAGAAAAATCTCTGCTTCTTAGCATACTCCACAGTCATTGGGAAAATGTAGAGCCTTGATCAAGCCTTTCAATGATAGAGAACAATTGCGACTGCACTAATGTTAGTCTCTTGCCATTACAGATCCATTTAAATATACAAAATGTCACCAAATATATTAAAGCTCACCCCAACCCTTTAACTCCAATCCTCACTTGTGGCATGGTGTGTGGGACAGTCTATTAGGCCAAAAAAATAACAAGTTTGTCTCAGAAGAAATGGAGACAGAATTTTTTTGGAAAATGTGTAATGAAAAATGTGGGATAAAAAAAAAAGGTTGAATTGTTTTGACCCACTTTTTCAAAAAAAAAAAAAAAAATTGACCACTTTGCAGCCAATTTCCCTTTTTCTCTGAAATTTAAAACAACATGTTCATGTTAAGTTTAAAAACCTAAAAAAAGTGCTAAAAATGCTCAGAGTCTTCTGAGATAATTGTTTTTTTTTTCCTTGTCCTTACAGGTTTGGGACCACAAACTAATTTGGACCCTTTGGTCAATGATATTTGGTCCTTGAACAACTCTAAAAAATAAAGAAAACAAGGCATATGTGGCCCTTGGAAAAATGTTTGAACTTGTGAAAAAACTTATTTGTGAACCTCTGTAATTTGGTTCACCATTTCACAAATAGGGATTTAAATCTGCACTAGAATTGAATTTTAAGCACTTTGTTAGAATAGTATTGATATTTTCAGTGTTTAATTCCTCATTACAATTTACAGGTGGCAAAGAAAAGAACAGGATGATTGTGTCACACTTTACAATCTCTAGTAATATTTCCAATCCAGGGGGGGGACCATAACCAGAGTTTTTAAGGTCTAGGTGCCACTCAGGATCCACTGAACTTAGTCGTGGGGAGAAGTCATCTTTTAAATATTTAAAATTATAACAAATATGTGGATGATATTCTAAATATTGATTCACAAAATAAATGTTTGGTGGTGTTGGTATGGTTAGGGAAATGCCCAGACGTCATCATACCTTATAAGAGAGATTTAAGTTAGCTTCCCCCAATGCATTGCATCTCCAATGGAGGTTTTTGTACAGATAACTGATTGGATCGTCAGTGATGAAAACATGGCTAACTAAAATTACAGTACTGATCACAAACTTGCATTTTAAGAGTGTTTCATCTCTAAAGATCAACATGACAACCTGTACAACAACTGCCAATGGAAGCAATTCATTATGGGAAGCTACTGGTATCTTTCTTAGAACATTATAGTGAAAGTAGGTGTTCTGAAGTTGGAATTTTAACAAGCTACATGTAATGCATAGTTACTACATGGTTCCATTTAAAAAAAATCTTGCTCAATATTGCCACAAAAGATTGCAAGATAGTTGTCCCATAGAACCCACAGAAATACTGCATATGAGTGAAATTACAGGCTAAAGTTTACCTAAAAACTGACCCCAATGGAAATGTAGTGGCTCCTAGACATTCTCGGTTTGTATACCAACTATTTTTTCATAATAAGATGGTAAGAAAATTCCCCTTTGCATTCCATTTTTTCCCATCATTTATACCAACTCCACTTATTTTTCTACACATCCCTTTTGTTTCCCTTTTTTCTTTACCCCCTTTTTCTTTTAAAGGAAGTGGAGGCTACCCGCAATGCTTTGGAAGAGCTTGGCTTCTTGTAGGTGCCATTGCAGTCTGTTTGCCTTTTGCAGCATATTCCATTATATGTGGGGATATTTATGCCTGTGCCTGACTTGTGCATGCGGACAGGACGGGCTGTGATCGTGATTTGAAATCTGTCCTTATCAAGTGCTTACCATTCCATGCTTTGTATCATTGTTGTAAAATTATATGGTTGCCAACACTACTATTAGAACCAGGGCGTTACGCAGGAGGATTATTTTTCTGGTTGCGGCGGCTTCAAAAAAATTGACCCCCTAAAATGGTTAATTTTTTTTTTTACTTTTTGATCATCTCATCACCACAAAGTGGACTTTCTTATCCAAAATTCTCAAAATTGGACACTTATCAAAAAATCTAGCAAAAAGTGGACCATTGCCCTTTTGTGGAAATGAGGAGGGAGGTTTTGCACACCATCATACCCTGCACCCCTGCGTCACGGGCCTCCCCTGTGTAGTACTTCAGATTAGGCTCCCTTTTGATTCCATGCTGCATCCTATACTTTAAGAAGAACATATATAATAATAGGAATATTTGTAGAGTAATTCCACACGTTTTTCGAGGTTTAAACCATTTGTTGACTGTGTGTTAATGTGTCATATCTTAGCAAACATTTTGTTGGCAAAAACCTGATGGACTCATTATTCATGCATTTGCTTGCTGAACATCTACTGTGGCTTAAATTATGAAGAACCAATGAAAACTTTTGAAATGATGAGAATATAATAAGATAATATTTGGCAGAAGGGGAATGCCATTCCTGATACATAGTCTATACAACCATAGATATTTTCACGACGGTAGTTAGTAGAACCACCCACTGTTTTGGTGAACCAATCCCTAATGCATTGCAATGTGCTGTTATATCCATATTGTACTAAAACAACATATCAGACTTAGGGATAGAAATAAAGATGTTCTGAAACTTTTATTAAGACGCCAAAGAAATTCATGATTATGTAAACAATTAAGCTAAGTACCAGTGCTTAGTGGGCTAAAATCAGTGTAAAGTTAGGGGGTTTTATAGGTTCAGAATAGGATTTTTGTGGGATCACAGACATTATTGAGGTGAAATTCCCCCAAAAAACACTGGTGCATTGTGGGATGGATCAATGCACCCTCTAAGACACACCAACATTAGCATAGCGTTACATTTTGTTGACCCATGGGGGGGATGCTTCCATGGTATGCAACAAGCCTTCAGACATTATACATGCTCCTTCAAAATAATTGGGCAACTCCTTTCTTTTTTAAAAAATCAATAATAAATTCGTGTTCTTATTCAGTACCAAATCACCTCTGCTTTTCGTGGATGCATGCCCTTTTCAGCAATGCCGTGATTCAAAAGTTCCCTTTTGGCAGAAGGAGGTCATCTTCATTCGTGCATTCATACTTAAATGTGAGAAAGAGAAAAAGTCAGGAGCCCAGTTGGTACTACCAAATCACTGATTATAGGGATAAAGAAACCATCATGTTATTTACAAATCAAATCTCAACAACTTCTTGTGGACTTGCCAGTTTCATTCTTTAAATCATCCAGACACAATGGTGGAATGGCAGTGATTTGTCACAGGCATGCAAAGAAGTCTTGGAGAGCAAAATGTTCAATCTCTGAAGTATGCCATTTTGACTCATTTTACCTGTAACTCATTCTTGATTCATTCATTGGGTCTCGCCGGAAATTTGTCGGCAGAAGACTTAGTAATCAATTTTTCTGTCTGTTGTCTGTTGTCCTGTCCGTCTGTCGGTCTGTCTGTCTGTCTCTGTCCGTCTGTCTGTATGTCTGTCATGCGTCTGTCTCTCGCCGTCCGTGTTCACTGCTGGTGTATCGATTTATCGGGAGTTCCGTTAAGGGCTACGATGGTGTTAAACTGGGTGGAGGAAAGGAGCGGGTCCAGAGTTATCACTGATTAGATTTTGGGCCGTAAAAGATGGCTAATTAAAAGTATCTAATTTGCATAATTACGGAAAATTTTCCCGCAAGGCTTGTGTACTTTTGCAGGAGTTCCGTAAGGGTATGAGATGTAACTTGGTGGAAGGGAGCGGCTGGAGAGTTCTCGAACTGATTAGATTTCGGGCGTTATGTTCGGTGGCAGAAATTGTTAAATATGCAAATGAGCAATTAATATGCAAAAATCAGAGTATTTGCTTATAATTTTTAAAACGGTACATCGGATACACACAATTCCTTCAATGAATGAAGCCTATTATGGTGCCGCATCCTTTTTTGCAATGAACGTGGTGATATATGCGGCTTCTTTCTAGGTATGACAAATGAGCTAATTAAATATTGCATAATTACTGTATCTCAGAAAAACCGTACATCGGATAGGCAAAATTCCTTCGCTGGCATGAAAGAATACTATGTCACGCATCTTTGTGTGAAGATAATTGGGTCAAACAGTGCATTGCGGGCGTAAAATATGCTAAGTAAAGTGTCAATTTGCATTTAATTTAAGAAAAAAAAGGCTTTGTGTACAGGGGTTTTTTTTTTCAGGATGTTTCCGTAAAGGCGTATAGGATTGTAACTTGGTGGAAGGAAGCGGCTCTGAAGAGTTTCTCGACCCTAATAGATTTTGGGCCTATTTCGGGCAAATTAAGTAGTGCAAAATGAGCTAATAATATGCAAAAAATCAGGCATAATTGCTTATAAGTTTTGAAAACGGTACATCGGATCAACAAAATATTCCTTCACTGCCATGGAGAGGCATATATGGTGGGCATCTTGTTTGCCATTTGAAAGTAAGTGTAGTGATATATGCGGCTGAGCCCTTCGTCTTCTTAGGTATGTAAATGAGCCTAATTAAAATAGCATAATTGCGTATCGCTGAATGTGAAACTGGTACATCGGATATGCAAAATTTCTTCACTACATTGAAGAAAGTCTGGCATTCATCTTTTGTTGTGAATCATAAATAGGTCAAAGTGCATGTGGCTGCCAATTAAAGGGGCATTTTGTGTTACAATTGACCTAATTAACTATGCGTTATGCTTTGGTGTATAGCTGAAACAGTAAATTGGATATGCATATTCTGTGTTACATGGAGCAGGAGGGGATACGGTCGGTTGTGGTGGTTCTGGTTGAAGTGCGCTGGTGGGGTTGTTGTGGAGAGGGTGGGGGGTTGAGGGGTGGTTGGCGGAGGGGTGGTGGGATTGGTTGTTTTGTTAGGGGGTGTGGGGCCGGAGAGGGTGGGCCGGTTCGGTCCTTCAGGCGCTGCCTGGCGGGTGACAGGGACCCGACGGCGTTTTCTTCCCTTTGGGGGGGGGAGCGGCTCCTTCGCCTGGTGGGGTGGCTGTCACGCTCCTATAGGGTGGGGTGGGCGTGGCGAGGGGGTCAGATCCGGGGGCGGGGGGGAGCGGCCGGTCGGAGGTGGGGGGGTTGAGGGGTGTGGGGGGGAGGCGGGCTCGGTGGGAGGGGATGTTGGATGGGGGGGGCGGGTGATGGTTGAGTAGATCGTCAGCGAGGATTCGGGCGCTCGTTCTTCGGCGCGGGCTTCCTCGGCGTTGGGGGGACCGTGATAAGGGGGGGTGGTAGGGCTAGCGAGGGCCGGGGCGTGGGCTGGGCGGGTGTGGTTCGGGGGAGGGTGGGGGGGGAGGAGGGAGGTGCAGGAGAGGGGGTGGGGGGCGCAGGAGGGGCGGTTGGTGAGGGGGGGAGGGGAGATGGTCGTGGGGGTATGGCGGGTTCTTGATGGCAGGCTCTCCACTGGGGTGTTGGGGAGGGGGGGGGGGTCGTTTGCGGGGGAGTGGGGGTGGGCGGAATAGGGGACTTGGTGCCACTGGTTGCGGTGGTTTGGGGGACGCCGAGGGGCAGGGGGTGTGGTCGGGGGTTTGGCGTCGTGGGGGTTGGGGGGGGATCAAGGGGGGGGGGACTGGCTGTGTGACCGCGGATGGTTGGTGGGGGAGGGGGGTGGGGGGGGTGAGGGGTGGTGAGGGGTTGGGCCGGAGGGTGTGGGGCGCGTGGTGGGTGGTGGGGAGGGTGGTGGGGTTGTGTGAAGGGTGGGTTGGTTCGGGAGGGGGTCGGGTGTGGAGGGGTGGGGACTGGGTTGTGAATGTGGTGGTGGAGAAGGGCCGGTGGGGGGGGGTGTTATTGTTGAGGGGGGTGTTGGGGAGGGGTGTTGAGGGGAGTTGGGAGGGGGGGGCGGCGGTGGGGTGTTGAGGGGTGTTGCGGGGTGTTGGGGAGGGGGGGGGATGTGGGGGAGGGGGTGGGGTGTGTGGTGGTGTTGTCGGTGGTGTTGGGGTGGGGGTTGTTACGGTGGTTTTGGGGAGGGGTGGGGGTTGAAGGGGTGGGGGAGAGGGGGGGGGGCGGGGAGGGTCGTGCTGTGGACGCGGGCGGACTATCTTTTGTTGTGGAGGGGGTGGGGGGTAGGGTTTAGGGGGTAGGTGGGTAGGGTGAGTGGGGGCATAGGGCGTTAGCAGTGGTGGGAGGTGTTGAGGTGTGGTGCTGGGGGTGGGGAGGGAATCTGGGTGCGGCGGTGGTGGTATGAGGGGTGTTGGGGAGGGGGTTGGGTGTTGAGGTGGTGTTGAGGGAAGTGTGGAGGCGGGGTGTGGGAGGGGGAGTGGGGGAGGGGGTGGGGTGTTGTAGTCGAGGGGTGTTGGCGGAGGGAATGGCGGAAGGGGCGGGGTGTGCGTTGGTGGTGGTGGGGTAGGGACGGGGGGGGGTGCTTGTATGAGGATGGTGTTGGAGAGGGGGTTGGGTGTTGAGGGTGTTGGTGGTGAGGGTGTGGGGTGGTTGAGGGGTGTTGGGGGGGGGTTGTGTGTTGGGTTGGGGGGTGTTCAGGGAGGGCGGAGGGGTTAGTATGAGGTGGGGGAGGGGGTGTGGGGGATGAGGGGTGGGGCTGTTGAGGGTGTGGTGAGGGTCTGTGGGGGTGGTGAGGGTCGGGGTTGGGGAGGGGGTGTGGTTGTTTTGGGGTGTTGGGGAGAGGGTGGGTGTTGGCCCAAGGGTGTTGCGGAGGGGCAGAGTGGGGGTGTTGGACGGGCGGTGGGGGGGATGGGGAGGTGGGGGGTGTTGCATAGGGGTGGGGTTTTGGTGTAGTGTTATTGGGGAGGGGGGTGGGTGGTGGGGAGGGGGAGATCTGTCAATCCTCCACTGTATCTGTTGCACAACTTCTTTGGTGGAACTACTATAAAACTTGTACAGTTGCAATCTGGTGTGTGCTTTTGTCTTACAGCATACGCGAAAAGCGGCGAGGAGAATTGTTGGTGCGAGAAATCGAAAAGACTATCTGTGTATTGGATAATTAGAATGACATGGACATGTCCAGGCAAATCATGATAATCCATTCACAAAATGGAAACAGATGCAGACATAAACGTTCTTTTGTCCCTTATTGGAAGTATGTTAGTACATGTTTGGGAACAACACCAAATATTCCAATTATTCAATTCAAGAAAAGTAAGGGTGTTTATATGCCCTACCATGTCTTAAATATTAGTCCTGGAAATTGAGCCAGAATTTGGGAACTTCATTTTAAAAAAATTCTGGCAGTAAGATAACTTGTGAAAGAGTATGCATGTCACACACATGCCATCCCCTAAAGGTTTCTACCTGGTTATATGGCGATCTCCCAATAGATGACATGTAGATTCTCCCTGCATTGCAGTAAGTAGTAACAACTTGATTTCATTTGTTGTTGGTTAAGATATTCTTGTTCCGTGTGGTTTGGAGAGATTTTTTTTTAAGGGACAAATTTTTTAATCCATACTTAAAAAATCAATTTAAGAGTTAGCCTTAAGCCTGGGCTCCCTTGACTTGGTAAAACAAAAACCTGCATTAAATCACTGGCAATCTATTTGACAAATTCATGCTGGCAACCTAGCATATAATGCATGGATAGACCTCAAAAATTTAATCATAAGATAGTACCAAATCTTGCGACATTTTCCATCCTTCCACCGACTTGAAAAAGTGGAGTATTTTTGTATCAAACTGCTGAACCGTTTGGTTAAGTAAAGTATGTGTGCCTTATCAAGCATATTTATATTACCCAGAGAAAAAAATTCGCAATTTGTATTTCGTGTCCTTAAAGACAAAGAACCCCAAAGAATACAGCACAGTGGCCTTGGGACCATGTGTACAACTTTGGTCATAACACCAAAACATGAGATCAAATCACCTGAAAATTTGGGGAATAAGCTTTTTTGTGGGTTTGCCAGCTATAGCTGGCAGGACCAATAGCATACCGTTGGTGCGTGTGTATTGTTGTGTGTGTGTTTGTATGGATGTGTTGTGTCAAAAATTGTTAAGTTTTTCATGGGGCGGCCCACACCTTATATTCTATGAATATAGCGACGCTGGCGAGAGCCGTAAGAGAGAACCACAAAATTTCTTGTAAGTTCCTAGTGAACCAAAAATAAAACAGATGTGGTAGAGCATTACAAGGGACCTTTAGGTTATGATGAAGCTTCTGCATTGTAAATAAGACTGCTTTCGGAATTTGTAATAAGCTGCTTGTAGTTATAAGGACTAATCTCTTTAATGATTTCGAAATGAAATTAAAAAACCTGTGTTCACATTTTTGATGAGTAGCTTTCTGTTTTGTACTTACACTTGGCAGACTTGTATTCAATGTATATATAAAAAAGCTGTTGGATTCATCTTATTTGTTTTCTTTGTCTTAGCGATTTTTCTGTAATTTCCTTAAGCCTTGAAAAAAACAAAAGAAAAGTATTTAAGTAATGTTCTGCGTGCTTTGGTTAGTGTTTAGTACTGAGGTTTTTATTATGTCACAATGTTGAGATCCCCCTCCCCTCCCTGTTCTGATTTTAAACATATCTTTTTACATGTAAAATAAAATCCAGAAATAAATGAAAAAGTTTCAAAACCCAGACAATGCATTTTCGGGCTTTTATTAGTAATACATGCAAAAGTTGACAAGGAATGACAGATTGCATAATACCTAATTTTAGCATGGTCTGAGTTAAAGTGACAGGCAAGCAAGTGTTAATACAAATGTAAGTTAATCATTATTACATTTTGAAAGCAGCTGTAAGTTTAAGCCCTTGTACACAGTCACAGGAGAGGAGTAGTATGGAAGTTTATTCCGTCCTAGGCCAAAGGACATCGCCGCACGGATCGGAATAAGGATCAGAAGGGTGCCCTCTATCAGTTTTCATGAGAACGGATATGAAATGGATGAACTTGAAAGTTTTGCATAATAAAGCGACATGCTCTAAACGTTTACTTTTGCTGGTTTTCAAAAATCCCACTTAACATAAAATTACCCCAAAAGCGGTTGATGTAATTAAAGTTATTTAATACAGGCTTCAATGGGTTGGTAATTAAAATTTCCATATTTTTAACCATCCCACCCTCCAGAACCACTCAGCCGTGTGGCAAGGATGGGCGCTCTATTATTTTTTAGCAACATATTTGTGAGTGGAATTCTAGTTTTGGGGTGGAAAGGAAAGATCTCATTTTTGCTATTTTGTTTTCTGGGGGCCAGAACAACTAAATGGAATTGCCAAAAAACACAAACTTTGACATACAAACATACCACATCACTAGTGTGAGTTGAGGCATGCTAATTTACCAAGGGCTCTGTTCAGTAGCCTGGGATGCAGCACATGGTAACAAAAAGCTGGAGCATGCAGGTCCTGGTATCATTATAAATACAGGGGATGTATATGCTGCAATACAATGGTGAATGCAAGCTATTGAACTGTGCCATGGAATTTGAATTTGATTAGCTCATAGTGTAGTTAACTTTATCATGATATAAATAGCGCGTGTTATGGTTTCCATTGGGTTGGAGTCCAGGTCTGCTGGTGTGATTATTGAAGGAGGTTATATAATACAAATCTTAGGAACTAAGCTATAGTAGATTCAACCATCGTGTCACCAGAGGTTTAATAAAGTTTTGGATAGCGTCGATTAGTTGGGAGGGAGGCAGAATATGTGGCCCGATTACCCGCTTTCATGAATAAACTAGATAATCTGGCCTTTTAGGTTGGCATCCTCTGTACATGAGAGAGTGCAAATAATTTTGTTTCCTTGTATCCAAAATACAAATTATTAATTCCCCAAAAGCAATAAAAATTTCGATCAACATGTTACAGTGAATACCATTAAAGCCAAATTGCAATTCTCAGGCTGTTTTGAGAGTTGATATAGCTATTAAATGCATGGATGTTAACTGAATGCTTTCCATTGATAAAGAATGGATTTTTCTCTGCCATCGGACTACGGTTTCAAGCTTGCATGTTTCAAATTCGCGTAGCATTTTAACTTTCTACCACACTGTAATCCCCCTTAATTCAATGATCATACCTTCGGACAATAGTATAGAGGTGACCGATGGGTTTGAATCTACTAATAATAGGTCTTGTGTTGGTATTGTTATAAAGGGCTGCCTCAGTAGCCTCTTTGTAGCTATGAAGGACAAAAGGGTCTATCTATAGCGCCTTACAAGGCCCCTGACAAAGGGCCGCAGCTTAGTGAACATCTTCCTGTTTATATATGAGTAATAAATGGTCATTGAAATGGAGGCATGCTCTAAGCTTTGCTTTTTCCAGAGACCATGCCCCCGAAGTTTCTCGGACCTTTCTCATTTTTTCTTGATACAAGTGTATTTTGGGGATAAAAAACACCTTGCGTATATGATAAAATAGTTGTCAAACACCAACTCAAAATTGAAAATTGATGGTGAAATATAACTATTATGATTATAGAGGGCCTCCTTCTCTCCTTATCCGGCAATTTCCTTTGTTTTTGTCTCACTTCAACATTTTGAAGAGGGGTGGTATTGGGGTGGTGTTCCAGGAACCATATTTAGTATACTGTTGGGTGTATTAATAATATAAATTAGTGTTTTTACACTTCAATTAGATGGTTCTATACTTCATATACAGTAATACATCCCTCTCCACACACAAAACACCAAAACACTTAGCCTTTTGTGATCACTGTGAGCTACACTAGTACCATGGAAACACTGCAGTGAGTTTTCATGTATGCCATAGGTATGAAGGGGGCATTGATCACGCCCCTGACTTATATAAACAAAAAATTGACATTTCATTTCGTCTGAACCATTGGCCTATATGAATGTATGCGTAATCTTACATGATAATGACAATCCATTCTAGAAGAATGTGTAAATGTTTTGTATTTTTCTTCCTAAACATAGGGAAATTACAACAACAACTTGGCCTATGGGCAGTGAGATATGAATATTTTGCTCAAAACATCAAATGCACTGTCAGAATCACCTGACATTTAGGAAATAACATTTTTGTGATGATTATCTATTGAACCATTAATGAAGGTGCTTTGATCATAATACTACACACTTTCCTTAAAGCCACTATCAGTCTTTTTCTTGAGGGTTGTAAGCAACAATACCCTCAATTTTGTTGGAGTTTGATTTCAAAATTTTGTATCATTGGGAATTGTAGTAAAGCTACCTGGGAGTGGTAAACATGAGAACAACCATTTTCTTGAAATATGGATGATTGTTGTGCAAAATGTTGGGAATTCTAATAGTTATTCTCCTAATATCACTAACCTGATATATACTATCCATTCATCAGAGATTCCTGGACCACATTAGTGCATACCATACACGTTTTTGCAAGGTCCCCCCCCCCCATATCAAGGTCTATGTTAAAGGTGCAGGTTCCGATCGTCTTTGGGCCCCCCTATTTACCCTGAAGTGTATATCGATTTGAAATCAGATGAACGGCCGTAGTTTTCTTATTGTCGTCCTGAAATTTGAGCTCTCAAAATCCAGTTGCATTACCAAGATATAAACAAAAAACCATCAAATTTATGGTTAACCATCAATATTAGCACAGTATGAATATGGCTTTGCAATGCGCATTATTGCTTCTAACATTTTTCTACCATGTAAAAACAGCAAGTTTTGTTTCCCACGGTAACTTGATGGGGCGTATCAAGTAAGAGAATCCAATTACAATACCGGACAACATGCCCGTTCAATAGTAAAATATCATAATTAAACATGGAATTTATGGAATGTCTTAATCTTGCCAGAAAATACTGTTCATTAGCATTATTAAACAGTTAATTGTTCCATACTCTTTAATTTTATGTGAAGTATTATGATTTGACATACATGTTCATTATTATTGGGCGTTTTTCATGTATATACAATGTACATGTAGAAAAATAGCATTTGGTATGTTCAATATGTGTATGATTCATGTAAACAGCCTAATGTAACATTAATGTATGACTCATCACTGCTGTCTTCTTGAAATAGTGGTCTAAAACTTTGTCAGGTACACTTTTAAGTATTTGGCAGTGCTGTTTGGGTCAAAAATGAACTAAACCTACTGATAGTTTTTAAGATATCTACTGAACTACAATGTTTTAAATACAGGGTGTCTATTATATTTTATCAAAAAATCTATAACATCTCATGGCGTTTTTTTCAGTATTCTGACTGCATTGCCTGTGTATTATACTTGCATCACACTATTTATTCACTTGATTCGCTAGTCGGCAAGAGATGCAGGCAAAACTTTATAGTGCCTCACCCAAGTGCACAGAGAAATTATCCTATATGCATTTATTCAATGGAAGGCATATTTTATTGATAGAGACAGGGTATCTTTCACACCATCGAATTAGTAGTTAGCTTAATTTGAAATGTTGCAAAGCATTTTTCATTTTGTGTTCAGTGTGAATGTGTGCGTGCATGTGGTTGCACATGTGTGTATTGCGTGCTCGCAAGCATACCTTTCATAATTTAGTGCCAGATGACATGGGAAAGAGATGGAAAGGAATTGAGCTAATAATAGAGAAGTAGTTTCCTCTTTCCTCTTGCCGTTTGTTGCTCTGATGATGAATTTAACATCACTACGCAATCATGGTCAAATTGCTAGGGGTGACGCCAAGCGCAAGCGTCAGCCATTAAATCAATCTCCTGCTCCGACAATCACATTGAATTGACGTGAAGTCAACTCGGATCCACCTTAACACACACTAAAGTAGACCAGGTTTGGCTCTCTGTACAACTTTCTTTCATCTCCCCCCGTTTGAGAGGATGATGTTACTTCATACATTTTGTTTGCACACATTTGCGTGGAACAACTCCTGAAATTACAATATGTATTAATATCACTATACTCGGGATCAAACCCTTTGATGAGTGTGTACTTCCGGGTTCTCTCGTAATTTTACTTTACTATGCGGAAAAAAAACGCACTTTGCCTCTGATAGGCCACCGAAGCAATCTGATCTGCTGTTGCTCCTGGGCTACCACCCCACGCGTCATATGCGCTAATAGCTCCACCCCCTTTTACAAAACCAGGAAGTACGCCTCGTCAAAGTGTTTCTATCCCCGAGTATGTTGTTACTTATGCAGGATTTGTCACATTACCCATAATTGCACTCATTACGATTTGACTAGGAGACCCTCTTTGCATGTTTAGAAACCACTGTACGTACTGAGTTTGCCAAATGTGCCGTTTTGAAATTAACAATAACAGCAAAGTCCCTGTCTTGGTATGATTATACTTTTTGGGCTATTTGTTGTTTTTGAGAAGGATTGCCAGACCTACTGCATGGGTTCCTTTGTGTAGAACTTGTCAAATTTTGCCAAAAAACACAAGAAAAGGCAAGAGTTCCATACGTACCCCCCTTCAAAGTTCTTATGTAACAATTTATATTTTGGTCCTTAGGGTTAGGTGTTTTTTAAAAAGTGTAGGCCCTATATACAACAAAATGTTTCCGTAGTAATTTAAGGGATACATAGGAACTCAAAGGGCCCCATAAACCAATTTCCCCCTTAATATGTTTTAAATATTCAAATGACTTAATGATATTCTTGACAATGTTGTAAGTTTATAGGCTGCTATTGGGCAGGTTTGGCAAAGAACCATGGATGTCTAACGCGAATGCCTGTTCCTTAGCGGTCTATTAAACATCTTGACAGAGGAAGGAGTGATTTTGAATAGACAGGCGTAAGAATAATTGTGTTCTCATTAGATTTTATTGTTCATCGCAACCTCCCCATTATTTTGATAATTGGACCACATTGTTGACTAACTGCATTTCACACAAGAAATGTAATTTTTTATCTAGTTTATACATGCACATAATATAATGTACTTTGTTATCATGGATTAGGGTTTGAAGGTATTGGAAGCTGATTGGTACAAATTGTGGATCACATGACATGGAATAATATTGTAGTAAGTGCCTAAATTTGGCTGTATGGTGATGAAAATTAATTTGCACATGTGTATTAGTTTGGTTTCTCTTGATTTATATTGCAAGGCATTTTGAGTGCTTGTGTTTATTCATTGGAATCAGCTTGTTGGGCAATTCTTGTCCCATTGAAAATTGTTTAAAAAAAAAACCGTTATTCTACACGTCCCCTTGTTTTTTTCCAAGATTATACCATCTAAAGAGAGCTGAATATAGAGCTGAACACGTTGTCATAGTTTCCTTGATCCTACAACAAAGATGTTGGGCATATTTCTGTGCAGTTCACATAATGTTGATGATATGACCAGTTTATCGATGGTAAATTTTACTCTGAAGTTACATTAATTGGTGTACATGTGTAGACTAAGACATTTTCAAGGTGTAGTTATGTGGACTCTGATTTATTCCTCTCTCCATTTTGTGTCTTAGTACCCTTTGTTAGTATTTTAAGATGTCATGATCCATGTGTCAAGACCTGATAGAAATATATGATTAATAACTAGCCTTATACTTGTGCCAATTGTTAATGGCCTTATTAAAAAGTTAGTTTTTTAAATGAAAACCTGATGTTTAAGTGTTATATATTCTTGCGTAAAGATTTACAGCATAGTTATATTGGCATGTTACATAATTTTGCCTTTTTTTTAGGTCATATGATTTAAACGGAAAGAGTACCTTATGGATATGGGCAGTGGATTGCGTGCTGTGTCTGTGTGTGTATCTATTGGCGTGTTTCTAACTCGGCAGTGATTTTCGGTAATACCGAAAATGCCACTCATGCCATGTGACAGCCCCAGTAGTAAACATACGGTCACAAATTTTTTGTCACCGGCCTTTCGCAATTGCCGCTCACTAAGATCCACCTAAATAGGTGAATTACATCTCAAAATACCGTGTCATGACCTGATAGAAACATGCTGCACATGAATTTGCTAAATAACAACATACTATCACAGCATGTTTCACAGCTTTGTCCTTAATTTTTTTAATAGATTCTTTCTCACATTCTTTAGGCCTATGATTAATTTTGTATAATTTGTCTTGTTCAAAATGGTTTTGGTTGAGAAATTAACTTTGATAGGAGTTTAACTAGCATGGTTATTTCAGTTTGTGGTGGGGGTGGGGTTGCAGAAAACGGGGGGGGGGGGGGGGTGCAGGGGCTAACAAATGTTGAATCAAAATACCTCTTAAACTCAAATCCAAATCAATACACCGGGTTAATCAATGACTATATGGCCGACAATAAGGTTTAAGAAGTCAACTCTCCGGACCGTAATATATAGGCACTCATGGTAAAAGAAGATTTTGGACAGAAAAAAAATTGTAATTACAGCAATGGTTCTTCTGGCTTTATTTGGCACCACCATCTTGCTTTGTTTACGAATGATTAACCCACAGTTCCTTGCGTGTGACTGGAAGCATCCTGACGTCACATGATAAAAAATGCCGCCTACGGACTAAAAGACCCCATATGAGTGATGATAACAGCTTTTACCCGCAGTAAAAAACATGCTGTGTGATGTGAGAGGTCATGTTATTCGGAAAATAGGGGCAAGAAATACCGGGTGATGCATTATACTTAGTAGAAACCACGTATATTGTTTCAAACCTTTGGTATACACTTTTGGTTAAAATGTTGTCTAGCTTTATTCGGAAAATAGAGGGCAATAATTCAGATGATGCCTAAATATACTTGTGAGAAACACGCCTAATAGTGTCAACACTTTTGGTATACACTTTTGTTAAAAGTTGTCTAGCTTTAGTGCAGTGATGGATCAAGTTATATTGGTATGCTTATACATTGAGACATGGGATATCGAGGTCAAGGTATTCAGGGGTCAACTTTGGGGATTATCTGTAATGTTAGTTTGGGTTTCAACAAAATGCCCCCCCCCCCACCACTTTTCTGGGAAATGTTTTGTGTCCCTTTAACATGGCAAACCGAAAAACTCAACTGCTCATTGATTACTCCTGCAATAGAGCTAATGCAGAGCCTTTCATACAGTGAGTCTTCTAGTACGGCCAATGCAGTTACTGGTTAATCCTGAGCAGTTTCTTTTGCGTACTTTCAAAACACTCTTCTTAGGTTGCCGTTAAAGTTGGCTGACATGAGAGGACAACCTCATCGCCACCGCTTTACCCCATCAAAACTGAGTTGTTTTTGGCTATCCCCCCCCCAAAAAAATATTTTTCTCAAAATATCAGTGAAATTTAAGGCTTTACTGGAAATGTTTCCTTTTGATGTAAGGAATAAAGGTCTCCAAATGTAGTCGACCACATTTGGAATTAAATAACACACCAGTCCTATGGGCCAATTTTATACATATTTTTGCTTTCGACTATATCAAACAGCTTACCAACCCAATTTACCTCAAAATTTTTGCTGCATATGCTTCGTCCAAATGAGGGAGAAAATACATTAGTCCAGGAACTTAGGATCTGTGTAGCCAGAAGGCTAAAGAATTAAGCCAGGCTGAATTTTTCAGGGATGTTTCTAATGTTATGAGGATCAACATATAAGTCCCAGAGTTTCCCCTTGTGCTAATTGAGGAACAAGGGGGAACTAAGGTGTACAGGGGTAAAAATTTTCAATTGGTGTAAATCATTGTCTATTGCATCTTCGATTTCACTGATTAAGAAAATGCATAGTTTGCCTACCTTTGACTTTAGGTGAGGAATAATGGCCAAACAAATGTTAAGGTCTTCGTGGAGTAAAATTTTCAAAAATGTCAGATTTTAATCAAACTAATTCAAATTTACTGTATGGTTATATGTAGTTATCAGTAGTAAGCGTGAAAAAATAATTCCCTCCCTCTACATCTGTTAAATATTGACATTATAGGGCAGAGCTGTGACCTTCTATAGACTGTAGGAATGTATACTAAGCCCTTGACTATGCAAGGAATTACTTGAAAACTGTTTAAAGATATATATTGGCAGTTTATCTAAAATGAGCGAAACATGTGG
>JAMKCH010059296.1:0-12326 GCA_023653785.1 Ophioderma brevispina | reverse complement strand
TGTGGTTCTTGGGGTGGAAGGGCTTCAAATATGGAAATTTTAATTACCCATTGAAGCCTGTATTATAACTTTACATAAAACCGACTTTTGGGAAATTTATGTAAAGTGTGATTTTTTGAAAACCAGCAAAAGGTAAACTTTGAGCATGTCGCTTTATTATGCAAAACGTTTCAAGTTCATCCATTCTCATGAAAACTATAGAGGGCGTCCTTCATTCCTTATCCAGCGATGTCCTTTCCCAAAACTGGGAAATTTGCCCCCTCAGAGCGGGTAGGCCCGTTACGCCACTGGTCAGAGGGATCCCAAAGACATTTTACTTCCAAAAATAGAAGTCATTACCTTTAAATTGTGTGTTTATGTGGTACGCAAGCGTCCCGATTGCCGAGGTCAGAAAATAGGCGCACAGAAAGAGGTAGCTCCAGTTCGACACGTATAGAAGCCATTTTGCTTTGGTGTCAACTGGTCGGCTGTAATTAGGCGGCTCTCCCCAGTTGATGAGAATGAGTATCAGCCAAACGATGGTGTAAATAGCAACTGCAAAACGGTAGATGATCCATGAGATGGGCTGGAAATACCACCTGGCCTGTAAGAGATGTTTAGGATATGAGAAAAAAAAGAGAAACGGAGCTTAAAATAAAAAAAATAAATGCAAGTATTTATATAGCGCTTTACACAACGTCTCAAAGCGCTTTACATTTATTCCGCTGTCACTAGGATATATCACATTTTCACATATTGAAAATTCGGCAGCCAATTATAACGGCGCACAGTATAACAGCTCCCCATTTACACCTGGGTGAAGTGAGACAAGCGAGATAAAGTGTCTTGCCCAGGGACACAACACGTTGGCCTCGGCGGGGCTCAATCAATCAAATTTATGATTTATCAAAACAATCAATCAATCAAATTTATTTCATCTCAACAACAAATATACAATATAGAATATAATTATGCATGATAAACAGAACAAATATGCAATATGGAATATAATTATGCGTGATAAGCAAACAATAATGTTGATTGAGATGAGGACACTGCTAAACGCATAGCGTGGGGGATTGCAGTGCCCTTGAAACAAAAGGTTACAATAATAACTATTGAAAAAGATGGACGAACATACATTTCCCAGGAACTCTACTTGGTAAAATCGGTAATTCAAAATACAATAAATATAGTTTATAAAGGGAAATTTTAATAATAGAAATTGTATATTGTATGAGCAGATAGTGTGGGAAAATTGTCCTGGATTTAAAACAGACAAATCATAGACGTGGGCTCACGTAAAAAACAAGGAACAACAACAAAACAGGACAAGACGATGTAACGTACGACTAACCTACTGACAAAATAACAAGACAGGACGGACAGAATAAACAAGTATAAACCGCGGAAATTTTCAAGTGAAAACCAAAAGTTTAAAGCAGAAATTGGTAACAGAGTTATGGGAGAGAGGTCATTGTTGTAGAAACTGATGAGTTTATTTTTTAAAGTTATTTTTAAATGGCGCAAAGGAAGAGTAATTTTTTAGGTGATCAGGTATTTTTTTTTTTTCCAAAATAGAGGGACTTGAGAATCTTGGCGTGTTTCTGGCAAAACAGTGTTCGTTTTCTGATGAAAAAGTCTTGCATGTCTAGGATTAGTAGTGATGTGAAGTGTATCAATGTTAAAGAAGTCATCAGATATGAGGTATTGAGGAGGAGATCAGGAGATATCGGAACATAAAAAGATGACAAGCTGTAGTTGTAGGTGTCATAAATCTTCAGTGTTTTAAGAGAAGAAAAAAGGGGGTCCGTATGAGCAAGCCTAAAGAGGTAGTACATGTTCTTATAATTCTTTTTTGAAAGTAGAAATAGCGAGTCAGGATTGGCATTGTTGGAGTCGGCCAATATCATTGCCCCATAAGAAAAATAGGTAGAACAAGAGGCATTATATGTGTTCAGTGACTCAGATGGGAGGAAAAGGTTCGGAACATTTCAAATATAACAATGTATTAGACACTATTTAGATAACATGTTGTGTTTGTTGAGTCATAAATGTTAAATCAACGAGTAGGGCCTGAAATTAGGAGGTCTCAACTTGCTGAAGCAGTATTATCTCTTTAAGCTTCGGTGTAATGGCTTGTTGTTTACTATGCTTATTTTAATATCATGTAATTAGTTTTTTTAAGTTGAGAGATAACTTATTTAGTTTAAACCAATGGAAAGTTGGATTAATTCCAGTATTTTTTATAATGTTTCCAATGTTTTGGGATCATGATGTGAAAATAAAATATTGGTGTCGTCGGCAAATAATACAAATGGGGTATTTGGAGCATGTGATTGGAGGTCTTGGATATATAATAGGAACAGAGGGGTCCCAGAATAGATCCCTTGTGGAACTCCACATATGACATATGCTATTTCAGCTAAGATGTATTTAATTGAAATCTTTGTTCTACCAGGGGATTTAATTTTTAACCAAATGTTGGCAAGGGCCGCTCTGATACCATATTATTGAGTGTTAACAAAATATCCTGATTTATGGTATCAAAGGCTTTGTAAGATCAAGAAAAATACCAATGTATGAAGGTTTTTGGTCAAGATTTTTGGCTATATGGCATGTATTTCCTCATTAATTCATGATGTAGATCGTTTCTAGGGCCTAAAACAAAATTGTTGCGAGGTGAGTAGATGTGACGGGAATTATGAAGTAAAAAAATACGACTGTAAACATATTTCAAGCAAGTAGTGTGGAGAGAGTGGCTAGGATTGACAATTGGTCTGTAATTAGGTAAAAAGTGCTTATCAATCGGCTCTAACTCACAACCTAATGGTCACGAGTCCTGCGCTTTTCACTAGAACACAAACCTGACTCACAATTATTAAAAAGGTTTGGCTATAAAACCATTTCTAATATTTACCGTTACAACACGATTAGTGCTATCACATTTTGGCAGGCCCGTAACCCACCACCCCCCCCCCCCCCCCCTTAAAAAGGACAAAAGTCCAATTGGCGATTTTTTATAACAAGAATTACTTCGAGACAAAGTCCACCTTTTGGTGATGAGAGGTGTCCCAAAAAGTAAAAAAGGAACGATTGTAGGGGATTAGGTCACTTTTACCAAGCAAGCCCAGCGCACCGCCTAAATAAATCCTGCGTAGGGCATTCATTTTCAGTTCACCAGGTCCATATTTAGGGGAAATTTGATACAACCCAGGCTTTCAGAGCTGCAAAAATAACCAATCTCGCAGTATCCAATTATGCGATTGTTGCGGATCCAGGACATCAAATACAGCAACAAAAAGTAGTTAATTATAAAAGGTGAGTGATGTATGGATGCGGATGTCCAACCGGAGGAGAACCTGTTCCTATCGGCGTCAAAAAGTCAGTAGTAACATTCAAATCAGCTGTTACATTGAATACCACTGTGAGAGTATTAATACGATATAGTTCGAATGTTGAGAGTAAAATGGGTTAATTACCTTTGTAATATTCATAAAGCTAGTACGAATAAGGGTGGATTGTATCGCAGAGAGCACTTATCTAGGCAAGAGCCGAAGCAATTTTCCCCGGGTATCCTGAAAGGGGACTCCTCAAACAACACTTATTACGCAGCCTCAGTTATTACCATGGCGTACATATGTAAACAAAACTGCATGGTAGTGTAGCGGTCCACTATTTTTGACCTCGATGGCCCGAGTCTAGCGGGCGCCGGGGGCAATAGGGACAGTGGAAGACCCATTTCTATGTTTGTTTGATCGGGTCGGCGAGCTGGCCAAATGCTTGGAAATGGGGTTAATTAATAGGACGATTAATGATTAAAAGGGACTGGTAGACACCAGCTAACAAGTTGACTAATAATGAAATTAAGCAATTAAACAGCATTCTTCAGGTCATATAACACTATCTAACAATTTATTAACTAATGACAGGAATGAGGCGCGACGAAAAGAACATTAAGAATAAAAGGGAAAAAACTAATGCCACACATCTCGTACCAGTTGTGGTTAATATGAAAGTTCAAAGTTGTAGGTGTGTGTGTGTGTGTGGTGTGTGTGGTGTGTGTGTGTGTGTGGGTGTGTGGTGGGTTGTGTGTGGGGTAGGGTGGTGTGTGTGAGGGGTGTGTGTGAATTGGACGGTGAGTGAGGGGTGTTGTGTGGTGCGTTAATAAACAAGACAGTTGGGGTGAACCCTATTTCATGTTACAAACATACTGTTACCAGTATAGAAGGTCTAGGAAAAGTCCTACATAGTCCACATTCTGAAGCCAAACACCAAGTCATTGTTCTGTGGTTAGTCCAGCGCTCCGGTTTAAAAACACACAGCAGCCTGCATGGGATATCCCAAAGTTATTTCCACAGCATGAAGAATGTACACAAGTTATGTCCATTTCAAATCCATTTGTCACAAAAGTATTTAAAAGATGATGGCATTATCTTCAATCACTTGGCCAGGAGTTACCACAATGAAACTTGTTCATACATGCATTGGTAATTATACTGCGAGTGCTTCGGAATTCATATTACAATGACACTGGCTGACCCATCGCTGAAACCAAAAATGATTCAGTTCATAATACCACTGGGTGGCGCGTAATTCCTCTGAAGCTTGAAGAACACATGATCACAAACAACAGACGAATGGTTCCAGATAGGCGTGCCATGCTCAAGTCTTCTTCTGCCAGTCGCAAGGAGGTCTATGAAAAACACCCTCACACCTATTTTGTGTGTAATTTAGTTGTTAATGATGGTATATCAGATAAAATAAAACTGTTAAAAATATTCCCACCCAAGCTTCAAGGAGGCATTATGGATGGTTTCCTGGACTGATATTCAGATAACCTAAAGCTCAATTGATCAAAAACATGTTTATTCACTTGGGAACAACGTAAAGTCTTATTCGGTTTTATGGGGACATACTATTAATACACCCTTAACCTTATCAAGGTACTCTGTCAAAAAAGATCTAGGTTAGGCAGCTCCAACCCAATGATATAGTGACCATCTGTTTTAAGTGATTTAGCAAGTGATTCTCTGAGAAGTAAAAGTGATATTGGGCTTAAGACTTCGCTAGGGGAAGGGTCAAGACAATTTGGTAACAAGGGCCTCTTTCTTCATATATGTGAAAAGGAATTATGGTACAGGCTCACCAGTGCGTATAGCTTCCCAATAATAAATGCAATTTTAAGTAGCTATCTGGAATGGTAGCTAGAGCCAGGTAGGGGGTAACCAAGGTTTTACACAGGGGGGACATTTTTAATTGATTCAAACATGTTGAAAGTATAACCACCATTATTTGTCTGTCAAGGATTCCAAAAAAGGTTAAAATGTTAAAAAAAGCAAAAAACTAAAAAATTAAAAAAAAAAAAAAAAAAAAAAAAAAAAAAAAAAAGGATCATTTTCAGATGTACAGGGGTTAAATTTCAAAAAGTTGCTCTGATTTGAATCAAAAACTATGGTGCATATTATTTGTGGAGCTCATAGAATTAAAATAAAGACATAGTGTTGACTCTATTAATGCTTTATAGTTCACCAATGCTAGGGAGAACCAAAGGTCTACGTCATTGTATTCAATGGGCTTGAACTTTTTCCCTATTTGGTAACTAAGCATTTGAGGCAATCAAACTATTCCTTATTTGAATCCTTATGACTACACACTAAAAACTTACACCATTTGCATCCAAATCGGGGCCACTTTAAAATTTAAACCCTGCACAAGGAAATTTAACATTTGGACCTGTTTTTGCTGTTTTTAACACGGACTCCAAAACTTGGGTTAAGGGAGATGAAACAATTACCTTTTTTGAATCATTATGGTTGGACAAATAATGTGGCCATACTTTCAACATGACCGGATCATTTTTAAAATTTCTTAATTGTCCCCTCCTGGCTTATGCTAACCATTCCAAAAGTGGTATCGTGCATTTTTGTGTAGAGGATAGTGATAATGAGGCTGTGAATACTGAAGTATCGTTTTTTTTTTTTTTGTCGCCTTTTCAGGATACAAAATTGGGCTAAAATCCTGATGGCTTAATACTATACAAAGAAATCCTTGAACACTTACTTCAAGTACAACAACACCAATGATGGAGCAATATTTCTCGATGCCACTAATTTTTAGCCAGCTCACTAAGTCAAATGCGTAACGGAACAATTGCACTTGATTACAACATTGACATGTAGTCCTGGTCGGTGATTAATTATTATTTGTAAACTAAAACTCTGTTACAATGGTATTGAGGATACCAATCATTTCATGTTTACATGTACTTGTGATGCACTTCCAAAAATCAAGAGAGGAGGAATTTACCCCAATAATCTTTAAACTGATCTGATGTCTCACAATTTTCTAAACTCTAAATCTGGGAATGAGAAGTAATATTCTGATGTTAGAAAAAAACATGATGTTTAATTGACAATCTCCTGCGTCAAATATTTGCGAGTTTGATACAAAATTATCTATCGTGCCTGGAAATACAAGTCTCATTGAGATCCGCCATCTTCGGGCATAAAATTAGTCATAGTCTGCATACTTGAAACCGTATTTATTTTGCTACCTGTACTCATGTTCGTAGTTGCCAGGATTTTATTCATGTGGGTATTATGTGTGTATACGGCGAGAGCGTGTGCGTTGAGGTTTTACAGCCAGATATTTTGCGTGATCAATATTACATTTTTATTTGTTTTCTTAATAATATTGTCGCATAATGAGCACACAAGTTTTTTTTTTTTTTTTTGTTAGGCAGTTGTCACATTTTTTTCTTTTGATGTCTTATTTATTGTGTATGTACTTGTGTGCATTTTATGTATTCTTGTTTATTCTTGTGATCAAATTTTACAATCAATTTTTAAAAACTTTTTCTCTTTTTTCAATGCCCATACCTTCAGAAAAGTACTAGAGGTAGAGGTGACACGATGGGACGGGTTGAATCTACTATTTAGAAATATAGGACACAAAATACATCCATCCACTGTGATACGCAGTGTAGCAGAGCGAATTAGTGATAAATGTGGGTATTGTGCATTTGATGATACAGTATCCCTAACATTTGGCCCAGAGTTAGCGCACGTCCAAGAAAGATTGGATAGGGTATCGCAGCGCGCAGTTTCTTATGTTGTACGGTAGAGGGGATAAAGTGTTAATAGGCGAGGAAAATCTAATATTGCTTCCCAACTTGTTACAAACGTATACCAATTGTGTGAATGCACGCAAGGGTCAATCGATGGCCAACTTGCCCTTATTATATAAATGATTTGTCTAAATTTAACCAAACTCTAAAGTAAAAGGATGCAGATGATATATAATGTTACATGCCTCTAACACAACTTTTTATATTTAATACAGATCCGAATAAAAATTTGCTTAAAGTAACAAACTTAGTCTTAACACTGATAAATCTATTAAAAGAAACTATTAAAAATGCTTTTGTAACTCTAAATGGTATTAATATTAAGAGAGGTAATTAATGTAAACATTTAGGTGTAATAAATGCCGAAACATTGTCATGGAACCAACAAATTGACCAATAATGGTTTACAATGCAATTGTTCTCCCTCACTTAGAGTATTGTAATGTTGTATGGGGCAACTGTGGTGTTAGTTCCAATCATTGTAACTTATGGCATCATCTTTTAAAATTTGGACATAATCTTTGGTACCATAAGTTACAACTGTTCTGTGGAGTTCCAATGCCATTTAAGGTTGAGATGTTTGAGATGTAGATATTACTCAATAAAAAAAAATTATTTTATTTTGACAACATAGTATCTCTAGAGATGTAGAATAATGTCTTACCTAATTTGTACCCATACTACAATTTATTCCACAAAAGTTTTTGATGTCAACATGTGCACAGGGCTGCCAAATTTGGCTGCCCCAATGTAGACACCAAGGGGGGGACAGTTTCACCTGAAAATTTCATATGTGAATTTCAAAATACTGAAAAATGGTTATTAAATTGATTTAGAAGACTATCCAAGCTCGAATGCCTAAAATGCATTCATGCCAATAATGATTATATCCACTTTGCCAGCTGTAAAGTCAGAGCAGAAGCTGTCTGTGCATCTTGGCTTAAAGGCGCTATTACTACACACAAATCGTCATGACTAGATCGTCTATGATAACAGTCAGCCATATAAAAGTTAGACTATCTAGTCATGATCATTAGGACTACGTGGTTGTCTATCAAATAAGCTCAAATTATTCAAAAGTAGAGCTGCTCGTATTAGATATGGGGCCTCCCTGGGGACACTTACTAGTGTCTTGCCTCAGCTTGATTGGAAAGCCTTCTTTCACAAAGGCATTCGCATCGTACTTCTATTTCGGCTTATTACATGGGCCTGTACACAGGATATTTTGGGGGGGGGGTGCGGGGACTTAAAAAAGTGGACTTTCTTTTTCGAAAAAAAGTGGACCCTTTTTGATAAAAGTGGGACTAACCCTGAATGGTTCCTTTTTTGGACTTTTTGACTAGTTTATCACCCCAAAAGTGGAATTTTGTCCTTTTGTGGATTTTGGACTTTTATCCAAAAATGCAGCAAAAAGTGGACCTGTTCCCCTTTTGTGAATTTAGGGGGGTGCGACCGCACCCACCTGCGTACGGGCCTGTGGCTATCACAAGTTTTTACAATTTAGCACCTCATACCTTCTTACGTTTCAGTTATGGTTTAATAATAAATACAATTTTCAGAGAGTTAAAAATCATTTTTATTCCACACCCAAAAACTAATTATAAAAGAATAGTCTTTAAAAAAAGGACAATCAGCGCGTTAGTGGCGTTGATGGGTTGAGACGAGGTACATGAAGAAGTAAGTACAGTTGACCATCATAACTACTGTGTAATAAACTATTTATTATGAGGTGTACAAAAATAAAAATGACTGTTGACATTTTGGTTTTTTTAAGATGTGAGGTTTGACCTGACCATTAAAGTGCTGTTCCGGACCCCCGTTTGGGAACCCCCTGATTTTACCCGGGAGTAGTATCCATTTTGATGCAGCTGAAAGGGCCGGAGTTTTATCATTGTCGTCCTGAAATTTTATCTTTAAATTTGAACAAAGGTGTTGTGTTTGAATCTTTGGTATTAATAGCTGTTGTCTGGTGATGCATTATTATTAAAGGGTCATTCGTGATCCACAGGCTCAATCCTTCTTAACGTGCACCAAAAAAGCTTAGAATTTATATATTGATTGTTGGATTGATAGTATGTGTGGTCATTTTAAGGGTAAATGCAGCGATTTTAAAAAAAAATGATATTTGTAACTTCGTATGGTTTTTTAAGCGGAGGGGAAAATAACAAGACACGTCCCAATGGGAAGCGTGGATGCACACATTTGGCATAACGTTAAAACGCACTGTCAGAATCAAAACTGAAATTTTGTAAATAAGTTTTTCCAGGGAATCTAGTGATGAAACACAAAAACAAAAAATGACATGGATTTATTAAACATGTGGTCCGATAGCAGATAAAAATTAATTTGTGGTTAATGGAAATATTCAAGTCAACGTAAGGCGATTTATAGCTGCATTAATGTTCAAACATTCTGATTAACTTCATAATGCATTTGCTTCAATGGTTAGACTTGTGAGCGCTGAGTTTTGGAGAGAAGGGGGGAAAAAGAACACCAAAAAGGCTTTGCACTCTCCATGTTAAATTGAAAGGACTAGATTATTTTAGTTCATCTGAAACAGGTAAATTGGGTCACATGCCTTTTTTTACCAAGTAATTGACGAGTTCTTAAACGTTCTTCACAGGTGACGCGATGGGTTGAATCTATTATAAAAAATCATTACCTGAAAGAAATAGTCTTAACAGTGCTTTGTACTTGCTCATTTCGATATATCTTAGCATATTCTTTAGGAAATTGAACGCCCAAATCCACTGTCCTACATAAAAAAAAATAGTCCTCGTTTTCCCCACATTTTATACTCAAATAATTCATTTTTCAATCACTTCCCATTTCAATATCACTTCTAAACTAGTTACATAGCAAGTATTTGGGTCTCAAAGAAATAAAAAACTTGAAATCTTCTATAACACACGAGTTTCCTTGGTGCAAGAAAACAAAAATACCGCCGAAATCATGACCATGAATTAGGGATCCGCCGAACGACACCACAATTTTGGTGTGGTTCAGCACTATGTCATATAAATAAACGGACCGGGGACAAAAACCCTTCATTTTTTCTCAAATATCGTTGTGCAAACAAAATAATCCCATTATTACATCTATACATACATTTCTTTGCAACAATTGTGTCATAATTGTGTTTTTTTTCAAAGATAATTTCACCAATGTAATTTTTCAGGTATACATGATGTTCTACATAAAGCCTATATCCACAGCTATCATGCAAACGATAAGTCTTGCAGCAAAACAGACAGTCATGTATACGGGAATGTATACACCAAATGGGGATCACACATCCTCTCAGCGCCTGCGGAAACCATATCGTCACACATAGTCTAAGACAAATCAATCAACAAATCACCAAGACATCACAGATAACAATCACTATGTTTTACTGGCTATTCATTATCGTGGAAGGACTAATTACAAACGTATACACACCGCGCGGTGTACCCTCTTTACTAACGGAAACTAACGGCACACGAGGTCGGGCGCCCTAAGTCATATTTCTTCCACCACGATGTATGGACAACTACAGCAGGAAATATACAACAATGACAGTGGTGCGTACAATAGTAGGAGGCTTGTACCTAAAAAACGAAATAAAACTTGCGATGTGAACAAGTAGAGCTGTCGTATTTCCCTATAGTCCAGGTGATACTTGACTCTTTGTGTAGTTTAAATTAATGATCAGTAATGTTTATTCATTGAATTCACTGATTCTGATTATCTGCAATTTCCTCTTGTGAAGAAAGGTCAGAATTTTTTTCATATATTCAGACAACATGATGAACTGAAAACAAGCTTAATGTGCAAATCCCATAGAATGGTTGGTGAAAAACATTGTAACAACGGATCAGCTTAGAAAATCTATCATATCGCTTCACAACTGACTTCCATTTTTGCAGTACAAAGTAGAAAAATAGGCAATGCAAAGTATGAAAACATTCAATTCGTTACAGGTTGATAAACCGTTCGGGTCAATTTGTGTTCTTCATGCACATTTTTTTGAAGCAGGAGGGAACGTTGTCGCGTCTTAATGTTTATTCTTTTCAACCAGTATATATGGAAAAACGCCATATATTATGAAAGAATCCTAAACAATCATCACATAACCAGAACGTTGTTTATCCACCTTCATTTTCGGTACCATAACCATGCAAACTTATGTTTTTGTTTCATTGCTGATATTTATTGTTTCATCAGGCCTCAACGCTTGGTGACGGTGTGATAGCGAGGTCGGGTCCTTCTGTAGACGACATAATCGTAGGACTATCCAAATACAGAAGTACAGGTTGATCTCTTGAACTTTCGTATTTGATACATGTAACTGAAATCGTTATAACCATTATTCCTACATATTAGGTTGATAAATAGGTTTTATTAGTGACTGGTTTACTCTCGTCTTTAAAAACGTATTCTGTCAGTATTTCTTTTACCTGTGAATTGCAAAAAGTCTGGCTGTGAAAACAACCCAAACCCAAAGTTTGTACGCTGAAATTCTTGCCGCAAAGCTCCATGTTCATGAGATATTTAAATTCCGATCGATAACTGACGGTCAACTAATTTACACCTTAGTTTCCGTAACGCAAGTTTTCCGCTATGTTATTTTTCACTCAGGCTGATTTAAGACTCTCGGGTTTTACGGAATGGTTCAATCGTGATTGCGGAGTCGTTTCTTCATTGGTGCTCGATTTGTTGTAAACTATGTCTACACAACTACCATTCAGGAGTAGTTCCAATTAGTGGTTAATCTCAACGAAAATTAACAAAGGGGTTGCCGGCCTTCTAAAATGTCGCAATGTTTTTTGTTGTTAATGTTGTTAAAGTTTGCAGTTAGCAATAATCGCTCCCTGTCCAAAATCGAGGCAAGCAAGGCCAAGGAACAACACCAAGGCTTTAACGCACTTTGTAAGTTTGGGGGAAGTGGCTGGGGGTCAACAAGCGTCAACATTATGACCGCCATAGTCACCTTGGATGTCATGTTGTGGAATACTATCAGAACGGCGCTGGCCAAGCAATATAGGGCAAGACTAAAGGCGAAACACTGTCACGAACTTATCAGACTGATTCTCATTTAATCATCTATTGTAGAGCCTGATGTTCCCATGAAAATTATTATGTAGATTCATTACACTGACATTTCGTTTTGTTACACGGGAACTCGGTCCTCAAAATTCTATTCAAAACTGTCAAATTCCGTGACACCAGGAAGCTT
>JAMKCH010059293.1:0-17426 GCA_023653785.1 Ophioderma brevispina | reverse complement strand
GCATGCTTTAACATATCATATAATATTAACCCTAAAATTAAAAAAAAAAAAAAAAAAAAAATAGTAAATATTAAAAATGGGTACATTTTCATGATTTAAAGCATGTTTTTGTAGAAAATTAACAAGACCGGTATCTCAATCTCTGACATGGTAGAAATACCCTGATGCAGGTCTCTATGTAATGGTATGATTTTCGCACTCTCCTTTGCTGGATTGTCCATACTAATTTGCATATTTGCATAAAAATGCGAAAAATATACAATTTTCCAAAATGGTGGTACTATATAACACTGTAAAGTATTGGATGCATAATAAAACTTCCAAACTTGCGATATAAACCCCTTAATGACTACTTGTTTAGCTAGTTTCAGGAATAAGCCCCAACATAAGCACTTTTGATAGACTACTTTGCATATTGTTCCTTAAAAATTTGCTATTTTCTTAAAAATGGTGTACTATATATATATAAACTAAATATATTTGTATGCCATTAAAACTTAGTAGTTCATTTTGTGTGCGTATAACCCTAATAAATTATTAGCTATTTCCCTCCTCTCCCGTCCCCCCCCGCGCGCCCCCTTCCCCCCGTCGCAACGCCAAAAAATAGATCGGTAGGCCTACTTACACGTTTTGGTGTACTTTACAAAATCAATCCCCTCTCCAAAATCCTGACTATGCCACTTGTGAACACTCCCTACTTAGGTGTGTGTGTGTGTGGGGGGGGGGGGGGGGAGAAGCTCCTTCTGCAACAGCAGCCTATGTTAATACTACCAACTACAATTAGTAATACCGAGCGAGAAGCGAAGCTCTTGTAGACTAACTCGTATACACGTATTGAAAGCTATGAAAATCATAGTCGAAAGTTTAAAAAATACCGAACCCTCATTTGATTCCCCCTTTTCGTTCTTACCTCCTACGGCGTTATAAATCGACGGGAACCAAACAGGGGTTCGCCATTTTTTTAAAAAATTGTAATTATTTGTAGTCCCATATTCAACAAAAATATTATTATAATACTCCATTCTGTTGGAATATTTGTGTTTTCCTCGAAATTTAGTTTTTTAATGTACTTTTTTTCTCTAACATTAATATGTTGTTCTTGATGTTTAACAATCATGCTGGGAATAATGAAACCAATGACGTAAATAAAATACTGTCTAGCGGCCGATGTATCAATGACGTAAATTAACTGTTTGAATTCGGAAACCTTCCTTTTACATGCTTGTAAGGGTGGTAATCTTCTAACACAGCGGTGCAAATCGATCGTTCTTCTCATACTACCATGAAGCAGGGCAGCATCACACAGATTGGCTGGCGATGGCGAATTTTCAGAATGGGAAATCAGGGTCAGGTTTGGCCATTCATGCCTTCTCATACAATCGGGAAACCGTGAAACCGAAAGCACATGGCAAATGCAATGAATTCGATATTTTCTATTGTCATTTGTGGTACATTTGTAGTTGTTGCAGTCATTACAGTTTAGTCTTACAGAGTAATAAAGGCCCTAGGTCTTTCTGCATGTCGAAAACTTATGGGCTACCTAAGTCTAAACAGCAGCAGTTCATGTGAGTTAGGCATGTTAGGACAGGTTAGGGCAGGTTTAATCATTAATCTCAACTTTTTAGGTGCGATTAATACTTTCATGATTTTAAGCATTTTTTGTAGAAAATTAACAATACCGGGTATCTCAATCTCTGACATGGTAGAAAATCACCATGATGCCGGTCTCTATGTTAATGGTATTATGTTCGAACTCTCCTTGCGGATTTTCATACTTAATTTGCATATTTGCATAAAAAATTCAAAAAAACAAAAAAACCGAAAATTAAAAAAAATGGTGTACTATATAACACGGTAAGTATTGGATGCATATAAAACTTCACGTGCGATATAACCCCTGTAATGAAAACTACGTGTATTAGCTCTATTTTCATGAATAAGCCCCATCATAAGCACTTTTGATAGACTAATTTGCATTATTTTCTTAAAAATTTGCATATTTTTCTTAAAAAATGGTTGTACTATATATATATAACACGGCTAAATTATTGGATGCACATTAAAACTTAGTAAGTTCATTTGTGTGCGTTAACCCCTAATAAATATTAGCTATTTCCCCTCCTCCTCCTCCCCACCCCCCCCCCCCGTCGCAACGCCCCAAAAAATAGATCGGTAGCTACATTAAACGTGTGTGTACATTTACAAAATCTGTGCCCCCGTCTCCAAAATCCGACTATGCACTGTGAACACTCCTTACTTGAGGTGTGGATTGTTGTGGGGGGGGGGGGGGGGGAAGAGCTCCTTCTGCAAAGCGCAGGTTTAATACTACAAAATACAATTAAGTAATAGCGAGCGAGAAGCGAAAGTCTGTAGACTAAACGGTATACACGTATGAAAGTATTGAAAATCTATAGTCTGACATGTTGAAAAAACTACCGATCCTCATTTGATCCCCCTTCGTTCTTACCATTAACTCTACGGCGTTATAAATGGACGGGAACCAAAAAGGGGTTCGCCATTTTAAAATGTAATTATTTGTAGTCCGATATCAACAAAAAAATTATTATAATACTCCATTCTGTTGGATATTTGTTTTCTCGAAAATTTAGTTTTTATGTATGTTTTTCTAACATTAAATAATGTTGTTATGATGTTTGAAAAATCATGCTTGGAATAATGAAACCAAGGACGTAAATAAAATTACTGCTAGCGGCCGAGTCATCAAAGGACGTAAATAAATGTTTGAATTCGGAAACCGTCCTTGTACCAGGCTGGTAGGGTGGTAATTCTTCGTAACACAGGCGGTGCAAATCGATCGTTTCTTCCATACTATAGCCATGAAAGCAGGCAGCATCACAACAGATGGCTGGCGATGGCGAATTTCAGAAGGGAATTCAAGGGTCAGGTGGCCATCCATGGTCTGCTATACATCGGAACCGTGAAACCGAAAGCAAACATGGCAAATGCAAATGAATTCGATATTTCTATTGTATTGTGGTACATGTGTAGTTGTTGCAGTCATGACAGTTTAGTAACTTACAGAGTATAAAGGCTGGTTTCTGTCCATGTCATAACGTAGGGCTACCTAAGGCTAAACAGAGCCAGCAGTTCATGTGAGTTAGGCATGTTAGGACAGTTAGGGCAGGTGTTAATCATTATCTCAACTTTTTAGGTGCGATAAATTACATGTTAACGCAACCCATAAGGGACAGCGGGTGAAAGGAAAGGAGCCGAGCACTTATGAGTCTTGGCTGGTTGCGATGGTTAGGATTTATTCCTTCAATGAGCGGTACTCGGAGTCTGAAGCGCTTCATGCGCCCGCTGCCCTTAATGACGTCCTTATCTTCAAGGGCTAGGGCTAGGCTAGGCTGGCCTAGCAGGCTCTAGTAGGCTAGGCTAAAATCAGTTTGGTTACACATGCAGATATATGTCTCTATTTTTGTCCATAAAACTGGCATTGCTCATATCAACATTTGACATGCCATCATCAGAATCACTAATTTTTTTTTTAAACTAACCTTAGGGCTGGCTTTTTCGAAGGATCAATCCAAAAGGAAATGAAGGTGACGGAGCATGGGAGGGTAGGCCCGGAACATAGAAATGCCCCAGCAGATCTTTGCACGATCTGAAGTTGGAAGTAGTGCACACTACATTTGGACACTGGAGACAAGGTTCTTCTGACTATAGGCCCTAGGCCCTGTGCCTTACGAAGTTTTGTATCACGTAATCACCCTTAATTATTGCCACAACCAGTGGACCAGCGGACCCCCAATGAATTGATATGATAATTGTAAAGTTGTGGAGTGTGTGCAATGCTCCTGTGTTAACCAGATAATTATTAGTAGACTAGGACCCCGGGACCTCACCTAGGCCCTATATAACAACGGCCCTGAGTTAAAGCCACCGACTAGCCTGCTTGCTATACTATACTTGTCGATTACCACCAAATACGGGGAATTATTGGTGATCGTTTGGTCCAAGCCTTTGACATTAAGAATCATACACGCTAGAAAATTACCCACCACTGCGTTTCTTGCGCTGTGTGCCAACATTATTCCCTATCAGTTCCACACTATTAGTGTTATGAGGCCCCATTCTACGATTGGGCTGTGATCCCAATTTAATCTCACGACACTCACGTACTACAGCAGCAGTCAGGTCAGACTTACTGAGATGACAGAAAAGAGGAGCAAGAGAAAAAACCATACACTCAAAACAACAAAATCACGAATGACTGCGCTGTAAAAATTCTTCAGGGGAGGCATTAAGCCAAGAAATCAAAGGTTAGTGTTTGCCATTGGTTTAACGCGTAAAAAAGCGGGATTTTGACGAAAAATTCTGAAAGTTTAAAATGTTTGCAAGGCTGGTGGGATAACATTTTTTTACAAAGCTGTCATACTATTCGGCTAAGAGTAGATAGGCTTAATACGACTTAAACTAGGGGGGCCGGACACAATATGCTGGATTTAGGCATTTGGGATTCCAAACGGTAACAGTAATTTCACTCATTTTTCCCCCAAGAGTCAAAGACCCTGAGGTCAAATTGTCAAGAGTCAAATGAAAAATTGAAGGGCAACATTGTATAATGAAAATTGAAGTGTCCAAAATTTTGTTCCGTTGTTTTTACCGCGTTGCTTTACATGGATCCAAAAGCATGTGCCTTAACCGCAGCTTTACTCTTTATATTAGCCTTTAATTTGTAAACAATGGCATGGCCCTTTAATTGTAAATGATGGAAGAGCCCTTTAATTCAGAAATGATGAAGACCCTAAATTCGTCAAATGAAGACCCTTAATTGGCAAAGGAATAACCCTTAATGATAATGCAAGGAGGGACCATTAATTGGTAAATGGAGGAATTGACCCTTTAATTGGTAAATGAGGAATGACCCTTTAATTGGGAAATGAAGGAATGACCCTCTAATTGCGTAAATGAAGGAATGACCCTTTAATAGGCAAAGAAGGAATGCCCCTTATTGGTAAATGAAGGAGGTGAACTTTAATTGTAAATGAAGGAATGCCCTTTAAGTGGTAAATGAATGAATGACCCTCGAATTGGTAAATGAATGACCTTAATTGGAAAATGAATGGCCCTTTATTGGTAAATGAAGAATAACCCTTAATGGTAACTGAAGCGAATTGACCCTTTAATTGGTAAATGAATGAATGACCCTTAATTGGTAAATGACTGACCGTTTATTTGTAAACAAAGGAACGACCCTTTAGTGGCTAAATGAAACGAATGACCTTAATTGGTTAAATAAGGAATTGAATACCCTTATATTGAAATAAGGAATGACCTTAATTGGTAAATAAGGAATGACCCTTTAAGTTGTTAAATAAGGATTGGACCCTTTAATTGTAAATGAAGAATGGCCCTTTAATTGGTAAATGATGGAATGACCTTAATGGTAATAAAGGAATGACCTTAATTGGTAAATGAATGACCCTATTTGGGAAATGAAGGAAGTATCCATGTAATTGGTATATGAAGGAATTTACCCTTTAATTGTAATGAAGGAATGACCCTTAATTGGTAAAATAAACGAATAACCCTTTAAATTTAAATGGTATGAAAGAAATGGTCCCGTCTGTATCCCTTAAAGCAATAATGGCACATTTGAAGAGCGCCCACAATTTTCAAAATTTGATATTTTGGCACAGTTACGTGGCGAGTGTCTATGATTAGGAAACTAACCTGCGAACGAGAGCTAAAAAAATGTGTGTTTATCACAAATAGCGATTTTGTAATTAGGAATTTGGATCCCAATGAACTAACGGCCAGAGCTGGAAAGCTACGTTATGTCCGTCCTGATGAAATATGCCACTTCGAGAAAATAACCTCTAACTGATTTGCCTGAACCAATAAAACACTAATGGATGAGCGTAGGACATGTACATGGCGCTATTTCCCGGATATGTCACATTGGAAGGCCGTTTACAGCAGTGGTGAAGATTATCGGGGATTCCCGATAATAATTAATTCTAATTGCAAAATTCAACTTCGTTTGTGGGACAGACATTTTTAGCGTAACCATTCAAGTATGGTTTACTAGCAGGTCCCAATGCAACCGTGTGTAAAAATCTCAATTTTGAAAAATTGGGGGCGCTCTTCAACAACAATTTGCTAATAATTGCTTTTAATACCTACCCCACTATATCGGACAAGATTTGCTGTAGAAAATTCCCCCTCCCTGCAGCCATAAAAAATTCCCAATTCATTTAATTTGGTTTCCCAGGAGGTACACTAGACGTCAAGAGGTCACCAGGAGGCCCTCAAGGGTTGTGTTTGACGATGTAACTAGTATGAATCAATTGATGGCGCCTTGGCCCATGACACTTGAGAGTCACTGCATGGGCGGGGCTACCAATATGAGCATGCCCAGGGCATGCATCTACTCACCGTTTGCAGTTATGATGAATATGCTATGCACAATGTAAATGTCAGTGACAGGGTGAAAGTGATCGAGGACTGAGTTGGGGTATACTCCTACTCGATCTCGATGTACTGGTCAGTAAAGCAGATCAACAATAGGATTAATTGGAATTCTTGCGGGCATTATCTATGGCAAATATGACGCAATTAAAGGTGAATCTGAGCGCTCCTTCTCAGGTTTACCTGCATCATATTAAACTAGAACGAATCATTTTTTTTAATTTTTTAGGTTTTTTCTTTTTTTAAAATTTGAAATTTTACGTCATGTGCATGAAGATGAACTCAAAAAGGGCGGGGGGCTCTTTATTGAACAGTCTTTGGTTTGAAATCGTAAAATACAAGAATAAACTGGGAATTGTGTACCAACATGGCAATCAAGACGAAGAGCTTCGTTCACCCATTAATTAACATTAATGGATACTTAGACTATTACGTAATACCATCCTTCACAACCATCATACTCATAGGTATTTTTTTATGAAATGCGAAAAGCTAACTTCTTTCAAAGCATAGACAGTGAAAAAAATGATGAAAACCTAAACCGGAAGCGCCAGCCATGCGTCATTTTCAACTCAAGAGCTGGTCAATCACAGGCGTAGGGCTTTGTACAGCATGCCAATGCGAAGACTTTTAGGCATTACATTTCTTTTATTTTCCGCCGCGAGAGTTTGCACCAAATACTTCGGGGAAACAAAATATGTTAATGCTTTCATATGTAAAGACGCATAATCCACAATGTATTGTTATTCATTATCGCAGAGAACGATGATTTTTTTTTTGTTATCTTTCTTTGTCGCCTAGACTATCAGTGATACATCTTACCGACTTTTTTCCCCCCTGCTGATCCACATGAATTCATTTCACTTATATAATGACACCCTTTATGCTGTGTTGCGTAACATTTACCCCGATTTATTACATTGGTGGAAAGTTGATCAACATGTATGGTCATAGTTACAGCCCTTTGTATCTCCATTCTTGAATCGTCTCGAAAATCCAAATCTGCGAAGCGATTCCGCCACTCATAGCAGAGGCGGATTCCCTTTTCATTCATAAATTATATTCGGATTTTTTACGGAGGGGACCTCCAGAAAGTGGTTTGCCGAGTGCCAAGGCTATATTTAGCGTGTATTTTCAAAGGACACGCACAATGGAGCAGCAAAGAGGACAACTCCTTGAAATCACCCATCGAGGGATATTTCGCCCTCAAAGAAAAAGTTGACCAATTTCTCTTCCGTTTACGGAAAATGGATAGAAGTATCATGCAAGTTATATTGAAAGGAGGGTCTGAATCGTAGCAAGCATTATTTGTTTTCGGGACTCAAAATATTCCAAGAGTTGGTGAGACACACGCACAAGTCTGTGTGCAGAGGTTAGGTCACCGTCTACGTAACGGGGATTGAACTGCCTAATTTAACACTTGTAAATTAATCAAGAGTAATTTTACAAAAGGATTGAAATTTCGCTCTTTTGGAGCTAGTCTTGTCAAAGACTCGGTTTAAAGAAATTCGTGGGATTGGGGGGGGGGGGGGGGGGGGTGGGTGAAACTCAGAGAAAAGGTTGTCGTAGAACCTCAGTTGGTTGCGTCCCTTTTAGATGCTAGTACCCGGTAGGGTATGTTTACATAGAGAATACCATTTACAAGGTCTGAACACAGGATATTTGGAAAAAGTGGGCCCTTGAGGTCACTCTAAAAAGAGTAAAATTTCATCCGTCATCAGGAATGCCAAATATGAAATAAAAATTGAATTGAAACTGTATGTAATAAAGTACTCAAATTACTTGAAGATTGCCAACTGCATCTAATAATATCACATTTTCAAAGGTTCTAAGTTGAATTCAAAGTATATTTAAAATTAGACTATGAACTTCTCACAGAGCGTTCTCATTCCCCTGTTGAAACAACAAACCATAACATACTCTCCCAAAAACAGTTTGGCCTTATACTAAGAGGACTTTTCCAAGCACCGAATGTTGAGGAACTTTTATGGCCCCGAAAAAAGCGTTGCCTGATACAATCGATGGTAAAAATTACCGCATTTGCCATTCAGCAAAGCAAACCAGCATATATAGGAAATAGATTCACAATGTAAATTGTTTTTACAGAATGTAACAATCCAAATGTTTTCAAAACTGTGGAAGTGATTTCAGTAGTAAGGGTCCTTTTTCATTATGTCAAATTTTTTTCACGCCATTATGTCCCAACGCCAGGCTGCCAGTGGCGTAGAGGAGGGGGGGGGAGGGGGGGGGGAGGGGGAAGCTTCCCCCCTGGGGAATCTTGCCTTATACTATACGAAAATTTTAAGATATGTTGCCCCCATGAAAATATCTCTTCCCCCATTTGCCCCCCTCCCCCTGAAAAAAGCTGGTTTACGCCACTGCAGGGCTGGTGCCATATTTTCTGTATCGGGCTGGCTGTCTATCTGCCAATGCAGGCGAAGCATATGTATTTGCAGTTAGAGTTTCTCGATCAATCTCCCTTATCTTAAAAGTAGTCCCAATAGCTACCCATATACTTCGTATAAGGGTACCTCCCACTGCCATAGAAAGTCGATGTCAATGAAATTCCCATTGAGTGAAATGGAGCAAAATTTTTCACCTGATTTTCTCTGAAAATGATAAAAGCCTGCAATAATTACTCACAATATCCATGTTCTATAAGGTAAGGAGAACACATGCAAGGTAATTTTAGCAGTATAGAAGTACATTTTGTGATTTAAAGGGGCGTGTTCCGATCGTCTTTGGGACCCCCCCCCCCGATTAACCCTGAAGTAGCATTGATTTTGATATCAGATGAAAGGCCGTATTGTTCTCGTTGTCGTCCTGAAATTTGAGCCCTAAACGCCATTTCATTCCTAAGATATAAACAAAAAACAGCCGTTTTTAATAGTGGTTAACCATCAATATTAGCACAGTATCGAATAGGGCTTTGCAATATGCATTATTGCGTCTACCATCAAAACCGCAAGTTTGTTTCTCACGGTACTTCATATGGCGTACGTGCAAGTGCCAGGCTCTCATATCAAGTAGAAAACACAATAGACATAAATCGGAACAAGCACCTTTAAATCTTCATGAGAAATTTCAATTTCGTGTACACTGAGTTGCAATGGCAGAGTGTGTCACTGTTGGGACTACTTAAAAGTTTTGTGACAGAAGACAAGGCGGTATGAACTTACCCAACTTCCAACGTCGCAATCAGCTTGCCATGTGTTGAGGTTTGATGTGGCTACTAGTTGATGCTGCAGAGAACTGCTGAAGCTATTTCGCATTCATTTACACGTAACCATCGATGTATATCCAAGCGAACCTACAGTTTCACGTCGCTCAATTGGGATCAATCATAGGTATTGAATTGTTGCTATTGTTGTTACCCGGCATATTTAAATACAGGTCCTGTTGCGTGGTTACTCACTCGTAGAATGTTGCCAATATCCAACTTTTCTGGAAATTATGCACCCAGATGGTTCCTTGGGGTTTTTTTACACTCTAGTTGAGGTATTTAATAGATCTTATCAGTCCGAGAAATGATCATTTTTTTGCCGAGAAACCCCGAGAGAGAAATCGACATGGGATGTGTAGCGACTCAACTGGAAATACTACCTACCTACCTACCAAATGTCTTACTGTGTATGTGAAGATTGGGCTACTTGATATTCAAATGCACATTGGCAGTAATCCCATTAAGTTACCGCGGGCTTTTAAATTCACATGTGCTAGCGTGCATTGCTCAATACGGTCATGACAAGAAGTCTGAAATGGCACCTCAATTAACGAAAGACATATTTTTATTACTTGAAATATATCCAGACTGGCAGCAGCGGTGGCCAAAAACGTCTGCTGGAGTTCGGGTTTCCCAGCAAGATGGCGTTATGTATTAATAAATTTTGTACATCAGGAATTGTTATGCAATATTATGTGTAAGTGAAACGTAAGTTGAGTGAATGAATTATATGAATTCTGTGCAGATAAGGTAACACAACTAATCTCTATTGCATCATTTGTCGGTAGTTCTTTATTTGGAAACCATACTTTGCTAATTGATCCATGTGAGTGTTAACTCTTGCATCCTTGGACAAAGTCAATTTTCGACATTTTTAAAATACAAGCCCATAGACTTATTCTTTGCATTTTCCTACATATGTACCCAGTAAAAATCACCAATATGTCCTCTATCATCGTTCTAAAAGAGAGCACCAATTTTGATGGGGAATGGGCGTGGGTTTTGCGGAGGACGTTCTAACGATTTGGTAAAAAAATATTAGTTTGTTATTCATCTTTTCTATTCTGACCTTGACCTCTCGAGGGTGTAACCTCCACTCTCATTCGTTACTTTTAATTACACACTACATTTCAGTACATACATACATTCTTTATAGAACCTTTAGGTTTACGCCCTTCCCGAGAGTCGCACCACAGATCTCTAAATCATGAGTCCAACATATGCCACTCAACAGGAAAGACGAGATGCTGGTCTGTATTTCCAAAAACATTAATTTACAAGAAATAAGCCACTTGGTGTTAACACACCAATGTGAACTCGGCGCACGGGCTTGGTGTGTACCAATAAACGATTTTAACAAGTGATTGGTAATTGGCTAGTCATGTGAATTGGTAAAGCTCGCACGAACTTGTCCTATGTATCGCAAAAGATGGAATTTTGTGATTAGAATAATAATATCGGCTTCCGATAATAACGTCCTCCATCTTAAAATAGCCAGAAATAGGCCATGTACGTGTCTATGCTCTGTTCCATTGGTTCAGGCCAAGGAAGGTTGAAGGTCATATTCGTGAGGTGGCAGTATTTCATCACCAGTGTCAATGACTAGATTCACACACCAGTCACATGGAATTTCTATTACTCTCTGAAAAAATCAATTGGTACCAAATGATGTCATCACCAACCCAATACTGAATGTTTCTGGCCTACCTCCTTGTAGACTGACACAAACACACCATTTCTATTGCATTTCCTGGGACCGTTTAAGCTCTACAATGTGTCACAAACGAAGGAATTTGTAACTAGAATAACTAATATCGGGATCCCGATAATAATTCAACGGCTGCTGGAAACGGCCTTCAATATGGAAATAGCCGGGAAATAGCGACATCCACCTTCAGTTTGAGAGAGTCTACACTCGATTGAAAATCTCTTGTCAATGGCAAAGAAGAATGACTTGAACAGAATTTGTCCTCACAAATTTCCCATGATGCAACAAACACGCGGAGACAAGACAACATTTCATTTCTTTTAAGTTCGCTGAAACATGTTTAAAGGAAGTCCACATTCTTCCACATCCTCTGGCTAAAGTGTTTTGCATTAGCACTTAAACAAAGTCTATTGTTCATCAACAGGTGTGCATTCTTGCTTCCTATGGGTAAACAAAGAACTCTATACCAGTTCTCAGAAGGACAAAGATACGCCAACTGTGCTCTATTGTTATTTGACCTTGCGGCCACTTCTTCTGAACAGTTCGTTTCGGATGTTCCCCACACCCACTATCCATTTAGAACTAGGTAAATCAGATAAGTCATGCTTATTGCCACCACCACATTGCAAGTTCATAATATTTTCCAGTTCTCCTCCACTCATAAAATTTCTATGATTAAATTTAAAATGATATATAAAATTAGTATAATTACAGAAAAAAACAAAATAATATCAGGAGTCTGTCACACCTTCCCCCCTTAAAGAAAGAAAGTTGAGTACAATGAAAATTTCTTTTTGGCTACTTAACCATATCGTAGCTCTGAGAGTTTGACATTTGCTGACTCTTGAAAGGGCATCGGCAATTACATTGTACTTGCCTTAGTATGTTGCTGTTAAGTTGTAACCTTGCATTGGTTTTTTAAACTCCATCTTGCATCTGCTTCCTGTTTTCTCCATTTTGTGGAGAAATGTGAATGGATTGAGGTCAGTATACACAAGTATTGGGTATTTAGGTGAGCTCAAGTAAACCTCAAAAGTGTTGTAAGGCTACAATCTTTGTCAAAAGTAGTTGGCACAATTGTGGAAATCAGCTCTCTTACATTGACCAGGATTCGGCCATTTTTGAAGGTATCGAAAATTGAACTTTTTTTGTATCAAGCTTGAAGCCTTGCTAATCCCCTAAAACCTCCTCCTTCACCCCCGCTCAATGTTGAGTAATGTAGGCGCAGGAAACACAATTCGATTTCAACTTTGTTCCGGGGGAGAGAGGGGGGCGATTTATGTACGGTAAGAAAGTGTGCCAACACTTTTGTCCAAGATTGTATTTGTGCGTGGAAAAAGGTGCCGGGTTGGTTAATTGAAGGTCTGTTAACTTTAATTCTCCATGGATTTACATGGAATTTTTCAGGGATGGTGTAAAAATATGATATTTTTGCAAAACGGACTGGATATTTGCAGTATAAGTATTTACAATTTTACGCACAGGGCCACTTTAAATGCTCAAACAAAGATATATTAAACTTTTTGGACCTATTAATGCATAAAAGTAGTATTCACCGTGTTTTAAAGGCAACCAAGTAAAGTACACCCAATAGTAAAATTTGTATTATTTCTCGGTGGGGTGGAAATGAACGTTGTAGAAAGGAAAAAATTCCCCCCCCAAAACCATAATGAATCGAAGGAGTAGTGGCTAAATACCATTAATATAGCAAAAATAGACGGCTCCTCATGTTCAGTAGACAGAGGTCACAAATTGCAGCATTGTTTAAAGGTGGAAACGTCTTCCAGGAGAGCTTCAAAAATGGTATTAAACTTAAGCGTCAAAATAATTATTTCCAACGAATATAGAGATATATATATATATGATAGCGAGATAGATATAGATAAAGTATATAGATGTGTGTGTGGGTGTGTGTGTGTGTGTATATATATGGGGTGTGTGTGAGAGGCTATATATATATAAATATGAGCAGGGGGTGTTGGTCGATGTGCGCGTACTCTCGCGTGCATTGTGTCGTTGTAGAGAAGCGTCGTGGCGTCTGCGTGGAGTTTACAGGAGATCGCGTTTTAATATGGGTTTATGCTATCCGTAATAAAACATGGCTAAAACCCGTGACTACGTTAACAAATACAAAATTTAGATTCTCACGTAGTCAATGTTCCAAAAATAAGCTCAAGAAATGCTCCACAGAGGGTAAAGCTTCCTATGGGGAAATAAATAAAACCACATGTTCAAGTTGCATTAATTTCAAAATCAATAATGTCAGTGAAAATCAAAAATGAAAAAAAAAAATGAAATCTGACAGATAACCGATTATGATGATGGGGGAGGAGGAGGAGAAGGAGAAGGAGGAGAGTGGAGGAGGAGGGAGGGGGGAGGAGAGTGGAGGAGGTGAGGAGGAGGTGATGAGATCTATTCCATGCAACGCCGGTATTACGCTAGTCTACTTCTGTTTTAAAAAGCGCTACCTATTAATACTGAAATATTGCAATTGTAAAGACACAATTGTAGCGTTCATAAATGGACTAAAAGCGGACCATCCCACGTATTCATTGTGGTAACAATAAAGCTCTCGATAGCAACAAATATAAAAGAATAGGAGTACAAACCTTATTTTTTATATTATTGATATCGGCGTGTCTGATTAGAACTATTTCAGTGAAAATTGCACAATGAGTATGGATTATCGTTGTAATCTACTCAATTATAAAAGTTTATACACTAAAACAACGAAATAAAATATTACTGCTTTCGACAAAAATATTTAGCATATATGTTAAGAAGCCAAGTACGAGATACAGTTAGCTGAGTGGCTTAGCGGTAATTTTGTTCGGACTCGGTAATCTAATGAAAAACTTGGGTCGCTGAGTTCGAGCCCATCAATGCGGTTTTTTGTCTTGTGTATGGGCTTATTTTTATATTAGAGATGTAAAGAAGATCAGACAAAGTATCGCTTTTGATTTATGAGAAAACGTTAATCTTTCAGTCGCCATATCGGTCATATAGGCCCAAAATGCATGAAATTGACTATTTGTGACCTGTCCCTAAGTCGAACAAGATATATACATTTTTAAATACGGATATCAAAGTAACTTTTCTTGTGTGTATTTGTGCCAAATTTGGTGTTGATATCTTTATCCGTTTTCTTTTTATGGCCAAAAAACGGAATTTATACGATTTGTTTTCGACTTCGCGCACACAATCTTTGTCAAAAGTAGTTGGCACACTTTGTGGAAATCAGCTCTTTTACATTGACATGATTCGGCCATTTTTGAAGGTACGAAATTGAACTTTTTTTCGTATCAAGCTTGAAGCCTTTGTTAATCCCTAAAACCTCCCCCTTCCCCACCGATCAATGTTGAGTAATGTTAGGCGCACTGTAACACAATTTCAGATTTAAACTTTGTTCCGGGGGAGAGGGGGGCGATTTTACTGTACGGTAAGTAAACGTGTGCCAAACACTTGTGTCAAGAGGTTGAGTAATTTTGTTGTTGATGTTATTGAACTTTTTGAAAAGTAAGCAAATTGGATGCTCAACCTTGTCTTTACCCTCTTGTGCGAGCACTCGCATCGCATCCCACATCACTAGCATTTACCATCCAAACGTGAACTGAGTCTGAAAATCAGGTGCTGTCAGAACTGGTGAGTTCATAAGTGATGGCTTTAATTTTTAAAATGCTTCGTGGCATGCATCAGACCAAACAAATGTGGTTATTTTCTTGAGCACGTGGTCATGGGAGTGCAAAAAGAAAAATTACGGGACAAATATTCCTATAATATCCTGCCATACCCAGAATTCTCAGTTCTTTCCTATTGGTAGTGATGGAAACTTGTCTATTGCCTCTACTTGGCTTGGATTGGCTTGAACCTGCCCCTTGACACAATGTGGCCTAAATATGTGAGTGTGGCACAACCAGAATCACTCTTTGCTAAAATTGACAGTTAAATTGGATTTGGACAATTTTCAAACAATTGTGAATTTGTTTAATGGGGTCTTCCCATGTCTCAGAGTACAATACCAAAGTCATCTATATATCCTTCACAACCTCTACCTCGCCAATTACATTGTTACCAATCTTGGAGCGGGAGATTGTCACGCAAAGGCATCCTTGTACTGGAAAATCCACTGGTGTTACAAAACGATGAAATTTCTATTGCTCTTTCTGTCAGTGTAACTTGCCAGTATCCTTTATAAATCAAACTTGCTAACAAATTTGGCATGTCCAATCTTATCAAATCAATCATCATTCGTGGTATCGATACGAAATCGGTCTTGGATTTTAGATTTGTTGCCCAAAATCTTGACACACTCGATATACCATCGGATTTCGGTACCCTTAAACACGGTGACGACCAATCGCTATGCACCGGGTTCGATTACAGGCTGTCCCAAAAATGTTAGCACTTGAAACACAGGCCTGTTTAAAACTCAAGTACACATGGGTCTGGTTTGGGTTGTTTTCTTAAAGCCTAACTAATCAGCTTTTATCTGCCGTTTATTTCATTTCAATGCGATAGGTAGAACACAGATATGCTTCGCTCAAAAGGAGAGTACTAATTCGGATTGGTCCGATTTGCCGTGGTTACATTTGTAAGATTGTGTGAAAACATGATTTTCTAACATACTCAAAATTGGGTTATCTTGTGGTTATTGATTGGTAATTGAAGCTATTGAAGATATTTGTAATAACCATTTTGAACTTCATTATGTCAATAAGTGGTGACCATTGACTGTATGATCAGCCATACTATGTATTTTCAAATATTATCAGTTCACATTCCTTATCAGAGTTAGTATCCTATCAAATCCGCTCAAAATTACCCAGAATGTAAACCAAACCAATTAAACCAAACAATCAGGCACTTCTTTAGTGATTCTCCCAATAAAATCTATGGATTCTTAGAGGCAGAATAAACAACAATACCACGAAAGTAACCCAAAGAAAGAGAACTTCTAATATAAGCCTACATGGCTAATAACTAGGCAGAATGGCATAAGAAACAGTGGCAGGCCATACGATCCACGGATCAATAGCAGAACTCAAGGCAACGTTTCTCTTATTAGAAAAGAGCAGTTGTGGTAGATACAACTATGAACGTTTGGTAAAACAACGGTGGCAGGATCTCTATGTCTTCTTAATAGAAAACCCCTGCAAAGCTATTTTGTTTTCTTTTTAGATGGAAAAAGATGTGGCTTTAGTCCAAGGTGTAATTCATGTTGCTCAATGCATTTTAAGTGTTCTAAGGCAGAAAAAATCGACCAGGTGGTTTTGTGCCCTCTCATAATTGATGAGGCATATCTATTGTTTGACGTATCGGATTGGAATGAAGAATGGGGCATATGAAGCTTATTTTAATATTGGCTTAAATGGATACCAACAAGATTCACGCGTACTTTTCTTTTACATTGTTGTGACGATAATTTTTATCATCAAAATAAACGCTCTCGCTACTCGTGAAATTTAATTCACGTATATATTTTTTGACATGCACGATAGACATGCTAACATGAATTGCCATTCGATAATTCTGCGGGACGCCTATTGGTTCTTTGTTAGGCGACTCGTCCGGGTAATAAACGATCTGCAGGGTTTTTCTCTAACTCACATGTTAGTTTTTACTGTGTGTATGTCTTGCACAGGAAACCATTTTGCATATGCTGTTGAAGGTGATCTAAGTGTCGAATATTATTTAAATGTTACATGTGCTTTGATATGGTATTTATTGATGGATGTCTCGCACATGTTACGGTCCGTTCTAACGAAACGCCCCCAAGAAAATGGTTGAACCCTTAGTTGTTTTGAAATTATTTAGTACCCTACCATACCTAAGATCTGATGTGATATGTTAACCAATCCGTTACCCAAGTTTTGATCTCCCTCGAGTTCTTCCCGGTACTCCGTGCAGCAACTATTTTATCCAGCGAGTCCCCCCCGATTTCGGTATAACAAATGGTGGAGACGCCGTTTTCGTATTGGTATTTTTTGTTACAATGTTATCGAGATCATTTCAATGGGTAACATCATTGAGGCATTTTGTGCAATTTTTTGTTTTAAAATT